>JAEUWJ010000469.1:0-102242 GCA_018524395.1 Podaxis carcinomalis
GTTGACTGCCGTCGATCCTAGCCTTTAGGCCTCGACGCTGTTTGCTTTTCCTACAGCGAGATGGTCATTGCACATTTAACAATATACGCTCTCGCGTGGCGATACTCTGGTCCTTGCCCTTGTTTTGTTCGGATGCATTGTCTTTGTTATAGTCAGGCATGTCAAAGTACAGAGAAAGATTTACTGGAAAAAACGACCATTTAGTTGCTATGTACATGGATTTGCAAACTAGAATTTGTTAGAAAGGGAAAGGGGTAGAATATGGAGAACAGTCCTTGGACTATGAATTCTTGTCGTTCAATGAGAGAGATTGCAGAGTCAGAATCACAAGGAATGCACTTGTGACTGCGGCTGAGGTGAAACTGAGCATTATCCCACGGAAAAAGTATATGTGGCTGGAAGGGCAAAGGTTAGAGGTCAAGTCTGAAGAGACTCCCGACCAGGTGGAGACCACCATCGAGAGAACACTTGCCCCAATAGCGCTACCAAGGCTGGTGTGAGATAACGTAGTTGGGATGTTGATTGTAATTTACCTTGAAAACCAGGTTGCCGGAAGCGAGAAGAATACCCAAAATACCATCGAGTCCAAGGAGGACCAGTGGTTGCGCGAAACCTGAACCAGTCATACGTCAGCGGGAAAAATCTTCGAGTAATCCAACAAATTACCTTAAGCCATCTCTCAACTGTGGCTTGTTCCCGAAACGTTTCGGTATACTCTTGATAGATTGTAGTAAAGACTAAATTCATCGTTCCACTTAATGAAGCGATGGCAGCGAAGCCGAATGCCCATGAACATTTCTCTGTCGCAGGAAGCACGAACGTTCGTAGCGTGGTCCTAGGGTATTGCACAATTAGCACAGCTCCACCCTGACATCATTGGCACTCTTACGGAAGCACAATCACGGAAAGAGCATGGTATATCCTCCACTGTCGCTGCAACTGCTCGATGATCGTCCTCCATGCCACGTCAGCACCGGGCCATTGACCATTCTTTGATTCTGCCATGTGTCGATGTTTGTGACTATTCATTGCCTGTCTATTCTCACTTGACGTATGATGCAGCCGGTGGTACCAGTAACACCAGCACGACATCCCAAAGGAGAGTATACCCATTGTGAAAAAAACTACAAAAAGTACGAAGCATAGGGGTAGCTTCCTGTGTTGCCTGGATAAGTGCATGTAAAAAGGGATCTGGTTATACCACCCACAAGGTGTTGGCCCAGTTGTGGGTGTTCGAAGCTCGGAGAGCCGAAGTGCCATTCATGGTCTGACAGTGATTGCCATGCTCAACGTCATTGTCGACGCGATTGCCGCCCAGATTAAATGTCATATCAGCCTGATGTCGGGATACTATGGCGGACGGTCTGACAGAAAGAAGTTGGGAAACTTGATTGTTCCGCGGTCAGAATTGTTAAAGAATAAGTCCAGCAAAAGTTGTGAGTTGTTCTCCAGCAGAGGCGCGGGGGATGAGGGGTGTGAGTTCGAGTGCATTATAGCAGAATATATGTGGGGGGTGTTGAACGCTAAGGGCACCTAACTTGCTCAAGCATCTTATAAGGCGAGTCTATGCCCAGTGCAGCCACTGCCTTGCACTGGTTGCTTGTTGCTTCTCCTAGGATGCACCTCGCAATAAGTTCCTGCGGAATCATAACAGGCATCACTGATGTTTTTATTTTTTTAAAAAAAGGTTCTTGGAGTGCATCGCCACACTGAATGGGGCAAGGCAATGTGGGTTTCATTATTGCCTTCCATTCCTTGTCAACAGCACCTACAAAGCTGTTTTTTTTTTTTTTTTTTTTTTTTTTTTTTTTTTTTTTTTTTTTTTTTTTTTTTTAATGGAACTCTGCCTCTGTACTACCCTAATAATGTGCTCTCAGATCATATCGTGGTATCTATTGCCAACCACTCATGCCAGTGAAGAAACCAAGCTATTCAAAGGACATTATTGATCCGCAAATCCACAGCTATGTCGTAGATAAGATCCAGTATCGCCTTGATAAGAGAATATCAGCCTCATGCACACTCGGAAGATCTAGACTGACATTACTATTTGTGTTGATGTCTGTAAGGCAAACAAAGTTATGAGCTGTCTACAGTTCTCTATCAAGCTCTCTGTGGAAATAGCGAAGAGACGGTGCCACATTTTGTCAAATACGCATTCCCGAGCACTGCCAAGGAAGTACAAGTGATTTAATTTACTGCATCTCACAGCTTCCGTCGTTTCACCCTGCATGTATCAGGGTTCCCTTGAACACTGCCGCATGCATCCAGCCCCACTTCTGATGTTCACGAGTCCTGTTATCTTTAGCTGCCACAAGCAGCATCAGCTTCTCCACAGCCCCCTTTCCCACTTTCATTGACACCTCCCAGTATATCCCCGACCACCACCCGATTATGCAACCTACCACAATCGGTTCAAGACACCGGGTTAATGCTGTCTCCGAGGAGGCATCAATCCCTGTCTCGCCCATCCTGGATACCTATATTATTCGACTCCATCGCGAATGAAATATTACACGAAAGCTGTGGGCGTGCATTGGAGTTATCGGCCGAAGGTAACATTGCCAGACAAAATATGAGCGACTTCAAATGGTAAAAACAAAGGCGCTGAGCATACAGTATCCATTCCTTCGTTGAAGTCAACTTAATCCAAGTTTTCAAAGATGTGCTCTTGAGGTTGTTCAACTCCTTGGCGAGAAGAGCTGGTGCAGAATGACCACATATATAATGTACAAGTGTTCCAATCAGACTTCCCCCCCATGACCAGTCCCATTCTTTTCCGCCCGATTTTGTATCTGTGGGAGGTTTCGTCACGATCATCTACCCGTCTTCACCATCTTCAATGTTTGTCTTCCTTTAATGAAAATCCTCTCTCCCAAACATAACATTAGTATAAAAAGCCTGTATTCTCGTAGGGTAGAGCCGGACTCATTTTGATTTGGGCAATTGCCCGGGAAATAACTATGGGAAGCAGAAGGGTTGAAAGGATTCTTGTTGAAAAAATTATTATGCGAATGACCATTCTAAAAAGAATGAAAACTGTGCGCTCGAGGGTCGGGGGACAGTCTTGCCTGTTAACAGAGTCATGTCCACTGGGTTGACGAGGCGAAGAGAGAGGAAGGGACGTAAGTGGGGACCCGAGGGATCCACCCTACCCAGAATTTTCTTGATTTGGTTGCTCAGGGTACATGGCAGTTGAGTATATGCGCGTAATCGGCTCGAGAATCGACTTGATCTGGACGATGACACGTTGAAATAAGATCGAGTTGAAGATTGTACAATCCTTTATGCGGGGGCCAACAACCTGTAGACTCTAGAATACATGGATGTGTAAGACTCAGGTGATGGTCAACAACTTTGTATTACCTGTAGGGTATACAGATGTGTAATTACAGCCATGATCAGCATACGAAGGACAGTCATAAAAGGGACATAAGTACGACCCAGGTGATGGTCTGAATTAAGTACATGGATAATAATAGAACATCCAACACACCCCCTCAACAATGTCATGAAAAAACATAGAGAAACAATAGCAGAGAAAGAGAAACAGCAATGAACTGCAATCAAGAAGGCAAAAGAGCAACTCCCAACATATCCTGATGTTTTCCAAAAGTGGCTTGTGGTAACAGCTGATGAGGATATCAGCAGCCGTCCGCGAGATCCAGGACGTAGACAGCTCACGACCCATGTACAGACGAGGGAAATGGTGCCTCACGTCAATATGTTTGGTGCGAGATCTAATTGTCTCCTTGTTGGCAATGGCAATGGAGATGGCGACCGCATTGTCGGACAAGATCGGATATGATGAAGGGATCGGGAAGCGGAGTAATAACAGTAACATCCGCAACCATAATGCCTCTTTGACAGCATAAGTGAGCGCATAATATTCGGCCTCAGCTAAAGACAAAACGACAGATCTCTGTTTGACGGCAGACCAAGACACACAGCATCCTCGGAAGAAATAACAGAAACCTGCAATACTGCGACGGTCGTTTTCATCCGAAGCCCCAGTCCGACTCTGACAATCCCCCATGTTGTATATATCCCTGAATCGCGACCTGTGTGACACTACTCGCACCCCCACCAAAGTATCCCATACCAACTTCTTTTAGCTTGCAAGAACGAGATACAGTTTCGTCAGGATTCAGAAGTAACCGAACAAGTGGTCCGCGTAGACGCCCATCACAAACTTTCTCAGGTATACTCAGCCTCTCATGCACGAACTCTACTACAACTCCAGTTGGAGATACTCAGGCATATGAAATGTCGGTCTTGTGTGGGAGTTCTCGTTGGAGCATACATCCAGCTTACGGTGAACTGATCAGTCACAGCCCACCGAGTGATTTTATGTCGATAGACCTTGACGAGTAGCCAACACCCTACGCGGTAACAGTAGCACCAAATTTCCCAAAAGGCTCAAAAAGAAAAACAAAGTTTTGCAATTGAGTATACAACGAACGAACCCAACTCCCAACCGAGCAATTAAAAGGCTACATCACCACACAAAGGAGGCATCTACAACTCATCTACTCCTCATCTTCCTCCTCATCCTCCTCCTCCTCTTCCTCCTCATCCCTCGCCCCAGAACCAGACGCACCAACATCGACCAACACACCCTCCTTCAAACCCACCACCTTCTCCCTCTGTAGCGCCTCCTCCCATCCCTCCTCAAACAACTCCGGGTTCGTCGATGGATCAGCGATCCCCGCTGCGAGCTTTGACCGGCCTTTGGATTTAAGATCAGACGTCCAAGATTGGACTGCTTCAGGGACCTTACTGCAGGTGATAAGGCATCAGTAACAAGTTCGACAAGGGCCAAGGTGTGGACGAACCTCGGTGCATACGTCCGTGCGAATAACGCCGCTTCCGGAGCACGACCCGTCTTAATCAACAAATCCACACATCTCTCAGGTTGTCCAAGTTGCAGAAGCGCAGCAAACGCAAGGTTATTTTGTCCCTTCTCAACTACATTTCATCAATCAGCGGAAGAGATCTCATCAATACAAAAAAAAAAAAAAAAGAAAAGCCACGCACTAGCTTTCTCAACAACCTTCTCAACACCCTCCCGATCTCCAACACTCAACACAATCAACAACAAACTTCCCAAATCCCCAGCCTTCACAAAACTCTCCTTTGCCAAATCGAATCGCCATACACTTAGCGCGCGGTCACCAAGGGCTTTCCACTTGACTTCGGCTTCGTTTTCGGGCACGGAAAGTGCGATGGCGTGTGCGGCATCGAGGTCGTCTAGAGACAGTGCAAGGTCAAATTTGTGGTCTGGGTCTGTTGTCACTTTGATAGCGAGTTCTTTCATATCTGTAGAACAATGCGAAGATTCGAAAGATAAGAATGGCGTTTCGTAAGGGATGTTTGCTACAATGCCCACCTCTGCCCTCGAGGAATCGCGCGACCTTGTTCAATTGGTCTTTGGGTATTGTAGGAAGCAATTCAGCTGCAGCGTCCAAGTCTCCGCGCAAAATAGCGGTTTGGTATTCGACGACGGTGAGTGAGAGACTGTACCCATAAATCTTGAGGTCCTTGTCAGCCAAGTAGACGCGGTTGTGCGCGGGAATGTAGCCGAGGAGGTATAAACGACTAGACATGAAATGTCAATCATCAGTGGTCAATGCGGAGAACTTGGAGACTCGCCTATCAAAGGGACTGATGGTGTAGGATTCGGTGCCAATGAAGTAGGAGAGGCGGTTGGGTGTCGTGTAGATGAAACAGTCGCCGATCCATTTACCCGTTTGGACACTGCAGCAGTAACGACGTGAGTATATGCGATTGTATGTGGCTGCAATGATAGGAAATACCTGTCGTTGATTTCAGCGACGACCTCGAACGCCTCTTCAACACCCTCATCCGTGATTTCCACACCCTCATCGACTTTATCTTGATACGCATCTCGATCAAATCGAAGCACGTAAAACGAATCATCAGAGACAATCGCGACAAGCGTGCCAGTCGTCGACCAATAGACCTACACCACAATTCAACAAACAACAAAGAGTTGAATATATGCGTTACTCACGTTCTTAGCATCAACATCGATCCGCCTAACAATTTCTCCCGTCTCCCAGTCCCAAAAAATCACATACCCAGGCCCACGGGCACCCAAAACCGGACCACCATGCAGCCCATCCAGGGCAAAGCTCCCAGCACCCTTCATCCCACTCCCATTCCTCTCCTTGAAATTCTTGTACACTTTCAACTTGACTTTACTCTCCAACACAGCATACGTGTTACTATCAGGCGCCCAAGCAAACGAAATACCATTACCGAAGGACTTGTTCCTCCAAGCGAGGGCAGTGTAAATGATGTATTCGCCATCACCGACGACGGTGACGAAACGACCGTTGGGGGAGTGGAGGAGGGATGTGGCGAAGATTTCGGTGGAGCCTATTTCTTTGGTTGTGAGTGGGATGCGAGCGCCGTCTGAGGTGGAGGTTGTGTCGTCGGTGGGAAGGGTTTGGAGGTTGCCTGAGAGGACTTCGTGGTTGCGCGTGTAGACGAGTTTGCCAGAGGGGTCCATGGAGTATGTAGGTTCGTCGCGGCCGAGCTAGCAGCAGAGGTAGGATTAGGATTATATTTGGTTGGGAAGGGAAGGAGGCGTACTTTGATAACGACGACACCTTCGTCGAAACCAACTGCGACTTCGTTGGTGTCTTTCCGGAGAGCGAGACACCATGCACGTTCGAGAGCATAGCTGAGGGTGTGTTCTATGCGGTAGGTGCCGCTATTCCAGATCTTGACAGTGCCGTCTTCACTTCCACTGATGATGATAGGTAGGTTGGGATGGAAAACGGCAAATGAGACGTTGTTGGTATGGCCTTCCATTGTCTGTACGCAGCTCTTGGAGAGGTAATCCCAGACTTTAACGGTCTTGTCGTCGCCGGTGGTGACGAGATATGGCTTATCTGCGCCAGGGTAAAAGTCGACGTAGTTGACGCCTTTGTCATGGGCCTCCATGGTAAAATTGGCTATTGGTGAACCGATGGACCACATTTTGACAGTGCGATCAAGGCAGGCAGAGACAAAGGTGTTGGAGTCTTTAGGGTTGAATGCGACATTCATGATGTAGTGTGTGTGGCCCTCGTATGTCTGCAAATCTCATGAGTGATATGGATAGATGCAACGGTGGATAACAGCGCACCTGGATATTGCGCCACTGCTTGTCCCAGTCCCAGGCTTTGATTGTCATGTCGTCGCTGCCTGTAAGGACGATCGGTGCAGTAGGATGGACAGTAAGGCATCGGATGTAGTCAGGGTGAGCCTCGAAAGCGACGACTTTTTCATGGGTGTTGTAGTTGAAGACGCGGAGTTGATAATCGTCTGAGCCTGCGACGAACCAGTTTTTGCGTGCGATAAATTTGACACAGCGGACAGGGACGTCTGCAACCTCGAAAGTCTTTATGACTGCACCAGTGTCGAGGTTGTAGATGTTGACGGTGCCATTGTAGAGGCCGGCAAGGAGCCAGGGCTCTGTTGGGTGAAAATCGACGCCCTTGACGCGGTCTGAGCGTGCAAATAGTTTGCGCTGTAGACTGTCAGCATATATTGAGAGTTACCTGGCAGTTACTCACATTGACGTCGAAGAGCATTTGTGGAAGAGATTTGGATATTGGGCCAATACGTGGAATGGGATGTGGTCACGTGTCCGGGCTGTCATTGGTGATTCCGTGTTTGGCCAAGCATCTTGTAAGAGTTTCTACGCTTTTCTCCTGTCCAGCACACACCAACGGGGCGAGGGAACGCCCTCCATGGCTGCCAACACCGCTACTCAGGCCATCGCCTCTGGTGATCTCACAGATCTTGTCTCCACCTCTGCATCCGCAACAATCTATCCCTCCGACGATGCCATCCTCCACGTCCTTCACGCCCGTTTTCGTGCTGACCTTCCCTACACTCGCATCGGCACATCCAACTTGGTCGTTGTCAATCCTTACAAAACCCTCGCAAATGTAAACGATGTCAGTGCACGCGAATATGAAGAACGCTGCTACAAGGACACTTCTATTCCCATGGTCGACTCTCCCCGCCCTCTCCAGCCCCATCTCTACGAGCAAGCCGCAAAGGTCTATCTGTTGATGCGCAGACGCCAGGAGTCGCAGGCTGTTGTGACAAGGTCCGTCTTTTTTTCTTCTGTTCCCTCGGCAAAAATTGTCCGCTTACTCGGCTTATGACAGAGGCATCACGGGCTCGGGCAAGTCGTCCAGTCTTCGGCTTTTCGTCAACCAAATCCTCAGGCTTTCTGCCCATTCCAAGAAGGAAGCCAAAATTGCTGAGCAGATCCAGGCACTTGGTACCGTTCTCGATTCGTTTGGCAATGCGAAAACCCTCATGAACCCCAATGCCTCTCGCCACGGCCGGTACTTTGAGTTGCACTTCAACGAACGCGGCCGTATAGCCTCAGCAAAAGTGTTGACTTATGGTCTAGACAAGTCCCGTCTGAACCGCCTCTCCCACGAGGAGCGCACATATCATGTGTTTTACCAGTTACTTGCTGGTTCAACTCCGCAGGAACGGGATGCCTTCAACCTCGAAGATGCATCCGACTATGCGCTACTTGCGTCGTCGGGCTGCTATCGACTCCCGTCAGGGCCATTCAGCGACGACTCGATCGGGATGGGTGACCTCCGTGCCGCAATGCGCACCCTCGGCTTCAAGCAGAAGCACATGACCTCTATATTTAGTCTCCTGGTTGCCATCTTACTCCTAGGCAACCTCCAGTTCGCAGACCCCGATGCAAAAGACGTTGCTGCATACATCGCTAATCCTGATGTCCTTGATCACGCCGCGCGTCTCCTTGGCGTCTCTCCAGACGACCTCACCCAAGTCCTTACCAACAAGACTAGCTATGTCCGGAAAGAGTTGTATACAGTTCTTCTCAATGCGGAGCAAGCTGCCGCACAACGTGATCACTGCGTGCGAGATTTATACGCAATTCTATTTGCATTCGTGGTTGAAACCGCAAACCACCGTCTTGCTCCAAGTGTGAAGGATCCACCTCCCCCTACCCAAATCGTCCTTCTAGACCAACCTGGCTTCCAAACACGGGGTCCCTCCGGCACCACCTCCGTTGCTCTCACCGGCGCTGCTCCCCTCATTTCCGCCTACGGACAAAACGGGTTTGAGGAGTTCTGCATCAACTTCAATGACGAGCTTCTGCATTCCTACATCCTCCGACACTCGTTTGAAAATGTTGGGTACAACGGACAACAGGCCGGTGATGGCATCGCCCTGCCTAACATCTCGACAATGGACAACGGCGCTTGCGTCGAACTCCTCCGGGGTGCCCAACTCAGCGAGAGGTCTCAGAGGAAACCCGGTGGGCTGCTCGGGCTCGTCAACAAAGCATGTTCATCGTATAAGTCGGGCAAGAGCGGCGATCACAGGGATGAGGATCTCCTTCAAGAAATGGCTTCCAAGTTTGGAGTTCATGCTTCGTACAACGCAAGTCCCAGTATTAGCGGTGCACAAGACCGGTTCTTGTTCGGTATCAATCATTATGCTGGTTCCGCTTCCTACGACGTTCGAGGTTTCATCGAGAAAGACTCCGACTTGCTTGATTCCGCATACGTCACCCTCCTACGTGGCTCGAGTGATCCCTTCGTTTCCAAACTTCTCTCCGGCCCCAGTCTAGCAACAGAGCGACACAGCAAAGACGAGAACATTGTTGTCCAAGCTCAAGTCTCTTCCCGACCCCTCCGCCAACCCACTCCCATCCTCTCTTCCACTGGCACACCTCCCTCACCCATAGACGAACATCCTCGCCTTGACCCAGGCAAAACCTATCCCGTCACCACCCAGCTCAACTTCACCCTCTCCGAAATCTTTGCAAGTCTCGACCGAACCCGTCTCTGGACCATCACCTGCATCCGACCCAACGACTCGAGCTCACCCAATTCCTTCGACAAACGTCGCGTCAAGAACCAAATCCGCCTCCTTCTCATACCCGACCTTGTCGCACGGAGGAGTATAGAGTACAGCGTTGACTATGAGCTCAGTACTTTCTGTGATCGGTATGTGCCTACGATGCGTGGATCGGAGGAGGAAAGGATCATGCAGTGTGTGAGATCGAATGGATGGAAAGAGGGTGTGGATTATGCTTTGGGACATCGGTGTATTTGGTTGACGTATAGTGCGTGGAAGATGGTTGAGGATCAGGTTAGGGCTGCTGAGAAGGAGCATAAGAGTTCTGCGGATGTGATAGAGGAGGATGATAGGTTTGTAGATGATGGGACGGAGTATACGCACCAGGATGTGCCGCATGGTGGGTACTATGGGTCGGAGAGTGCGGATAACCTTTTGCGCTCTGGTGATGGGTTGGGTGTGGGAGGGTATGCTGCTGGTGGACTTCCGACGCCGAATATGCCGAATAAGACCTTTAATGGAACGGATGAGGGTGGTGCGTGGTCGGATTGGGATAAGAAGAGTCCAAGTGCACCTGGTGGGTCGCCGCCTCTTGGACCTTCAGGGGCCACGAAGGAGATCGTAGTTAAGGAGGCTCCGAATGCGGTTGAGGAGGTGCCTACGACACGTTCGCGGAGGTGGTGGTTGCGGATGGTGTGGTTGACAACGTGGTGGATACCAGGATTCCTTCTCAAATACATTGGTCGGATGAAGCGTCCGGATGTGCAACTTGCTTGGAGAGAAAAGGTTACGATCTTTTGGTTGATCTTCATCCTTAACGGGTTGGTCATCTTCTACATCATCGAGTTTGGTCGGTTGTTGTGTCCCGGGTTTGATAAGGCGTGGACACTGGAGGAGGTTGGCGGTCATCAGGGGCATGATGATTATTGGGTTGCGGTGCAAGGCGTTGTTTATGATGTGTCGAACTTTGTGTTTGGCGATCACTCGGATATTCCGAACTTGCGGAGTAACGGACTCGATTCGCTTGACGTGCTTGCGGGCAAGGATATGACGTATTATTTCCCGCCGCCGTTGACACTGGCATGTCGTGATTTGGTCCAGGATGATACTGTTGCGTTGACTCCGAAGAATTTCACCGCGGAAGCGCCGTTGGCGATACACAAGAATGGAAAGGGTTCAGGGAGTCCGAGTCCGGCGTTGTCTCAGGATAACTGGTATACGGAGAGGTTTTTGAAGAAGATGAAAGACTTTAGGAAGGGTCCGTTGGTTTGGGATGGGAAAGTTATCAAGGGGTATGCTGCTGATCAGGATATCGCCAAGTATGTTTTTCTTTTGTTAGTTTTCAATGTTGGAGTTACTGATGTCTGTTTTTTTGGCTATAGGATCTGGGGTATATGGGACGGTTCGTTGTATGACTTGACCGACTACATCAACACGATCGAGCTCAACTCTGCTGCGCCGCAATTTGCGTTTTTGGCCCAGGAAGTTTCGGATGTGTTTAAGCAACGCTCGGGGCAGGACGTTACGAAGCAGTTGACTCAGGTGCTGGATTCTATGGAGCCGGTGCGGAGGGCGCAACATGTGGCTTGTTTGAAGAATGCGTTTTATATCGGTGACACGGATTTCAGGAAGACGCCGAGGTGCCAGACCCAGAATTATATGTTGTTGATTGCGTCGGGTATCCTGATGGGATCTATGGGTCTTAAGTGTACGGTTGTTTCTGGCTCTGCTGTGCGGAAGTGTTGCTGATGGTTCTTGATTGGATTTTTTTTTCGATAGTCTTGGCTGCTCTTCAACTCGGCTCGAAACGGACACCAGAAAACCAGGACAAGTTCGTGCTCTGTCAGGTACCGTGTTATACTGAGGGTGAAGACTCGCTTCGACGCACTATTGATTCGCTCGCCGCGCTCGACTACGATGATAAACGCAAGCTCATCTTCATTATCTGTGATGGAAATATCATTGGTAGTGGGAATGACAGGACGACGCCGAGGATTGTATTAGATATTCTAGGTGTAGACCCCAAGCTTGACCCGGAGCCGTTGATGTTCAAGTCTGTGGGCGAGGGATCGAGAGCGATCAACTATGGCAAGGTGTATTCAGGTTTATACGAGTTCGAGGGACACGTCGTGCCGTGAGTACTTGCCTTGTTTGATGTGTTCATATTGGATGAGGTGTTGACGGTTTGTAGTTACATGGTCGTTGTCAAGGTTGGCAAGCCGACTGAACGCTCGAAGCCTGGTAATCGTGGCAAGCGAGACTCGCAGATTTTGTTGCTGCATTATCTCAACCGGGTTCACTTTGATGCTGCGATGTCGCCACTTGAGTTGGAGATTTATCACCAGATGAGGAATGTGATTGGCATTGACCCGGCGTTTTACGAGTATATCTTTACTGTTGACGCTGATACGGTGTGTCATTTTTTTGAGCCTTTTTCTGGTGGAATTCTGTACTGATGGGTTTTGGGTTAGACTGTCACTCCAACCTCGCTGAACAGGCTTGTTGCATCCTGCGCGGATGATTCCAGTATCATCGGTATTTGCGGGGAGACCAAGCTCGAGAACGAAGAAGGCTCATGGTGGACGATGATCCAAGTGTACGAATACTACATCTCGCACCACCTCTCCAAAGCTTTCGAATCGCTCTTTGGCTCCGTCACCTGTTTGCCTGGTTGTTTCTCGCTGTACCGTGTCCGCACCGCAGATAAAGGCCGTCCTGTTATCATCTCCAACCGGATCATTGACGAATACGCGGAACCCAATGTCGATACACTGCACAAGAAGAATTTGTTCTCGCTTGGTGAAGATCGTTTCTTGACGACCCTGTTGATGAAACATTTCCCGACGTTCAAGACCAAGTTCTGTCCTGATGCGGTTGCGCATACTATGGCGCCCGAGTCGTGGAGAGTGTTGTTCTCGCAGAGACGTCGGTGGATCAACTCGACTGTACATAATTTGTGCGAGTTGGTGCTTTTGCCCGAGTTGTTTGGGTTCTGTTGTTTCTCGATGAGGTTCTTCGTGTTCATTGATCTGTTGGGAACTCTTGTGAGTTGACTGTTCTTTTTAATTTGTCGCGAGCAGGTTGCTGAATATGTGTTATAGATCCTTCCGGCGACTGTGGTCTATGTGGGTGTTGGTTTTTCAGGCGTATCTAACTGTACTGATGAATACTTTCTAGCTGGTTTATCTCATCATTGTTGTCGCCACCCGTACTGCTGCCTTCCCTCGTATCGCTATCATCATGCTGGCTGTTGTATACGGTTTGCAAGCCATCATCTTCATCCTGAAGCGAGAGTTTATGCTCGTTGGTTGGATGGTTGTCTACGTCCTTTCGTAGGTCTCTTTGCTTGGATCCCTTTTATTCATGAACAGGCTGACACTCTCGTTTAGATACCCGGTTTACAGCTTCTTCCTCCCTGTATACTCATTCTGGTGCATGGATGAGTTCAGTTGGGGTAATACCCGTGTTGTCGTTGGTGAGGGCAAGGAAAAGAAAGTTCTCATGAGCGAAGAAGAGAAGTTTGATGAATCGATGATTCCGCTCAAGAAGTTCAGCGGTACGTAACGTTGCTCCACTATGACTTCAAGGGTCCTTACTGACGATGTTTCTAGAATATGAAGCTGAAGCTTGGGAGGTTGGATCGCGTCGCTCAGATGATACTGGCTATGACAGCAAGCCTCGCTCCCGTTATGGTGGACGCTCGCGTGAAGAATCCCCTCATACATACCACCAGGCATCTCAAGCAGGCGATTACTATCGGGACACCAACCTCACGTACAATAATAGCAGTAACCCAAACCTTCGTCTTGCTGCCGGAGGAAGTCAGGCGTCGCACAGCAACATTTCACACCGGAGCGGTGCTGCACCTGCGCAGACCATGTCGCAGTACGGTGGTGGAGTCCCACAAATCCCGCTTATGCCATTTGGCGGAGGACCTCCTTCAGTCACGGGCTCTGATTATGGAGCTAATACGATGCCGATGTTGCCGACGCTCGGATATCAGAACACTGGAAGCATGTATGGGATGCCGCTCGGTATGAATATGGGTATGTTGGGCAGCGGTAGCATTCACGGATCTCAGGCCGGTGGGCTTGGCGGTATGCCGCCGCCGTCGGCGAATCCATTTGGTGGACCCTCGCAACAACGACCTATGTCGACATTCTCGTTTGCGACTAGTGTGAATCCGTTTGCGACACCGAGTACGTCAGAGAACCCGACGGATGAAGAGCTGTTCCAGGCGCTGAGGAATTATTTGAGTACGCAAGATCTGATGACTGTTACTAAAAAGTGAGTAGTACCCTTATACCGATACGGAGCAGTATGAATGTACTTACGTTTTTTGATAGGACTGCGAGAGAGGCGATTGCTTCTCGATTCCCCAAGGCGGACCTTACTTCTAGAAAGGACTTTTTGAACCAGTCCATTGATAAGATTCTCTCTGAATCGTAGACTTTTTTTTTCGATATTGCACGGTTTTTTCTGTGTTCCCCATTCTCCTGTCTTGAACTTTTTTCTCATTAACGTAAACTTTTTATGCATTATCATGCACACATTGGACTTGATCACCCCGGGTTTTTCTTTTCCTCGTACCCTTGTCACTCTCTCTCTCTCGCTTTGCATCGTTGTTACCTAACACATCTCGGACATCCACGATCACTTTCGGAAAGGGGTCATACATATATCTTTTGTAAAGAGTAACATACGTTCATTGATTGGGGCAGTACTTTAATCGCTATTTGACGGACAGACTCGTTTTTGTCTTTTGGTTGAGGACTTATGGTACAATGATAGATAGTTGCCTCCCCGCCTCCCCCTCTTAGTAATCACACCCTCTCGGTCCCTTGCCAGTCCCTTCCTTAATTTATGAACTTCGTATGTGATAGAATTATAACAAGATGCTCCGAATCCGCCGATCATTTTGCGCCATATTTGCGATACTGGTTGACCCCCCCATAGTTGAACTATCACCGCGTACCCTGTAAGAGAAGCAGGAATGAAGTCGTGAAGAGAGACAGCGGATATTAGAAGGAGTACTGCTTTTTGGCGCTTGGTGATTGGGAGCAGGCGTAGTAATGTATGGCTGTGGTGGAATAAGAGGAAGACAAGCGCTTGTGTTTCTGAGTTTATTCATTCATGTCGCGTGTAGGAAGACACACTGAGTAGATTGACGACGGGATGCTCTTGCTCTGTTTATTTCAGACCTAGGTTTCGTTAGCCATCTGTGGTGTTAAGAGGTGCTGTGTGCTTCTCTAGGGAAGGCTGGAACTTGAGCAGGAGAGGTACATGGTAAAAAGAGGGTTTTTGACGGGAGGCGCTTCGGAAAATTCATCAGATCACCATCTCCTCTATGAGTCTTGTGCTAGTTATCGCCTGGAATTTTCTCTAAGGAAACGCCAGAAGAATTTGAGCGTCTTGGTATGGGATGACGCATACTGGTAAGGATCCACGTAATCTTAATGGACTAGGTCCCCGAGCAAGACTAGCCCACTGCTTGAAGTGCTCATGGATACCCCGATTCGCTCTAGGGCAAGAGAGAGACCGATATATGGGGTAGCCGGTAAAATGAGTGTTGCACGTGACAGGTCTCAGAGACCTGAATAGGAAAACGAAGCTTGGCAAAGGGTGGCGGAACATGTATTCCTGAGCCGGACTATGGAGCATGTGCCGCGCTTACCATGGTCCGTGGAAGGCTGTTGAGATGTAGTAGCTATGGACGACTTACTGAGGTCAGGTGTCTGGCGCGTCAGAGACGCTTGTTGGGCAGTGCGATAAGCGAGAGAGAGAGCGCAAGGGATAAATAAAGTAACAGGGAGTGGGAGGGCGAGAGGGAGGAAACGGCCAAGATCGACGTGAGACCCCAAGATTTGGGGAAAATAGCAGGAGGAGCTTCTCCGATCTTCCCTCCACCGACACGCCGCACTATAACAACATCCCCCCGCCCGTCCCTGCACATACGGTTTTCTTCCCCTCGACCACCAGCATCTCTCATTATGCAGCTCAAGTTTCGCCCCCCTACAGACCTCCTCAATGCGTCACCGCCGCACTCGGCGCACAGCTCGTGCATGGTTTCCCCTTCACTCGAGACGGTCCCAGAAGACAATAATGACGAGAAGGACCTGGGTTACTTTGAAAGAGGACTTTGCTTCAGCCCAGCTCCTGACTCTGAATCCGATGCAGAGTCTGATAGCGGCGATAGCGATGCGACACTCGAGGATACAGAGATCTTTGAGAAGATTGGGCATCCACTGGAACGCATTCCCCGGGTTAGAAGCTTCGACTCTATCCTTTCAGACCAGGAATTTGGACCAGGAATCTTCTATCGCCCCGAAACTACCTGCTCGACATGCTGTAGTTCTGGCTCAGAGTCCCAATCGCCTATGACGTCATCGCTCACGTACGTTATTATTGGCTTTCTACCTCGTTCTCCTTCCTCTGATTTTGACCCCTCCATGTGTTTGATGAATTGCGCAGTGATTATCAAACGATACTGGATGACCTACTTGACGGCCCTGTAAATCCCTTCGATGAGTTGGATCCTCAGAATTTTGTGAGTATGAATGTGGTCCTGTGTGCATTTTCAGTCTCAATTCAGTGTTTTCAGGTCACTTTCGACCCTAGCCCCGCTACAGCCCTTCTCTCCTTATCTCCTATATCCCCACTCATGATAAAGCGTGCCCTCCGAGACTCAACAGAGGTTTCTCTGCTACTCGAACTCAACCTAGCCGACCTCCGTCAGGACCCATGGAACCCTTGTCCACACATCCTCCAAGTCGTCGACCACGACCCCAATTCCGATTATCTCTATCTATGCATGGAACGCCTAACCGAGTACAACACACCCCCGATGTCCACCGTCGCCCAGTACATCGACTTCTTCCGCCAAATCTTGGAAGGCCTATCCTTCTTACATGAACACAAGCTTGTAGGATTCTCCTGCTCTGACCCGAATTCCTACATGATTGATCTGAGCAGCGGTCCGCATTCCACCAATGCATCCTCAGTCTCACTTATTTCCACTGCTACTACATCACAATACCAGGTGCAAGGCATCTCGACACCGTCGAAACCTCATTCCGGACGTCGGCACGACCATTCTCGCCATCACCACCATCATCATCACCACCATCAACAACACCATCTCATCCAGACCTCAGAATGCTTTGACAGGTCTAAATATCCCGTGAGATACTACTTTGTCAACTTCTCACGCGCCCAACGGATCCAAGAAGATGCGCCTAGCATCCGTGATCGCAGAGCATCCACACCAGCACCAAATTCACCTTCCAAACACCCACTTCCTCCAAGACAGCTATGTCCATTTAAACAAGACGTACAAGAGCTCGGGGTGATGATCGACAGGATGTTGGGTGACGTTCCGAATGTTGTGAGTACGAAATTTAAAGCGCTGATTAAGGCGATGACGATTGGGGGGTTTGGAGCGGAGGATTCGAGGAAGTTGTTTGAGGCGTTGTGTAGGTCGTTGGAGGCTGGTGTGTTTGATATGCGTGTCAAGTCTGGTGTGGGGTTGAGGAGTCGGAGTGTTGAGCCGCCTTTGGTTGGTGGGAGTGGGAGTGGGAGTGGGAGTGTGGGTGGATTGAGTGGACCGAGTGGACCGAGTGGGTCTGGGGGTTTGTGTGCGTTGGCGAATGTTATGGGTGATTTTGGGCTTGAGCCGGAGAAGGTTGCGCTTTCTGCGTGATTTGGCACTTTGTATTGGTAGTTTTCGTTTTTGTTTTTTATATATGTTTGGTGTTTGCGTTTCTCGTTGAGCTTGATAGAAATAGTACTGCGTTTGGTTTGGAAAATCGAATTCGGACGTCCGCCAGACAACTACCACCGGTTAAGTAAACTGGTGGGAGAAACGGTCTGACGGAGATCAATGACTACCTAAAAGAAAGTTCACCCTCACACTGAAGAGGTTAAATGTCCCTTGCAACAATAAACAAACGAGAGCACGGTTACGTCCGTCAACCATAGAGCTATGAGTGTCCTCGAGGGTAAAATTAGGATTAAAAAAGAGGTAGTTTCAAAAATTTAAGGGAGCGAGTTAAGGTTTTCAAGTGGTCTCGAGAGAGCAGAGAACGCGAAACGTGTGTTGGTATTCGATCGATACCCATTACTCACACGACTCTGTTCTTTATATACGAAGTAGAACTAACTACGGGGATCTCGAACTACGTCCATCAGTCGCGAGGCTCCTAAACCCTGGTCCAGGAGGTGCGAGCGGTCGCAAGAGCGGGTGGGAACAGACGGGCGAGGTGCGAGAGTGACGGCGTTGATGTCACAGAGATCAGAGTTTCGGAGAGAAAAGCGAAAAAGGGTGACGGTGAGAGACGAGACGAGGATCACGACGACGAGAGAGAAAGATTTTTCGGAAGAGAGTGAAGAAAGTAAAGAAAGAATGGGTATTCAATTTCTTGGTGTCGAGCCATTGCTTGCTCGACGGTTTATATATCCTACGTGCTCCGGTTTCCTACGGTAATCTAAGAGTCTAGGATCTCTCTGGTAGCGTGTTAATTATATGATAATGTAAAAGAGAGGCATGAGCTGTCAAGATGTAAAATAGGAAATTTTCTGGGATACGAACAAGGTAGATTAGGACTAAAATCTTTGAATATAGAACTACGGAAACAAAGAGACTCAATTATTAGGATATTTGCTAGTGTACTGCTGTCCATAATGCCGAAGTTTTGAAAGAGAGATGCTACGCTCGGGGTGGTCAACGGATCACTGGCATGCCAGAGCGACGGAAGCGATTCGGTTCGACGACCTTAGTGTGGGATGCACGTCGGATGCCGTTCCATGAGCTGCCGACGTGCAGTCTCTACATGAGATTAAAGGAAATTTGAAGGGAAAACTGGTGATATACAATATCGAACACAGAGGGAAGAAACGAGAGCAAAACGCAGAAGGCATGGGCTGAAACGCGAGAAAAAGTTATGAGACACAGGTACTTGAGCACCACTATACATAAGACAATAGGTGTGTACAATCATGGGACTGGCGACGACGGAAGGAATGTAGAAACGAATGGACTTAGGCACAGCGATGATAAGATTTAGAGAGTCGAATAATAGGTAGAACCCAAAAGTGGCGATGGGAGGCTCGACAGCGGGCGCTCTGATAGGGTACATTCCGCTATTAGGATTAGTGAGAGGCTGACGTGAGGTTGTGTTACCGTTTGCACGAGCAGCCGATCGTCGGTCTCTACAACGCTCTGCGGTGTCTAAGGGTCTTAGATGTTTGACTTGGCATGGTATACTCCTGGTCACCCAGGCAAACGCATTTTGGACATCTATAAAAGTTTTATGGCATACTAGATCTAGGAACACACTGGAGTATGAATAGTAAGGGTCTTAGATCTTTGACTTGGCATGGTACACTCCTGGTCACCCAAGCAAACGCATTTTGGGCATCTATAAAAGTTTTATGGCACACTAGGTCTAGAAACACACTGGAGTATGAATAAAGATACTCATGGCAAAGTCTCAAAGCGGTCGGATTCGTGTCAACGATGGCTCATGCTCTAATTAAAATAGTCTACGCTCTTCGAATTGAGGGACGGAGACGGCGTTGAAGACAGATACGAGGATCGCTTTAAGCCGAATCAATGATCGGCTTCACGATAGATATTTCAAAATAACTAGACTACTCACCGGGTGGTCGTTCGTGTTTGGTGTGTCTAGTACACCAATGACTTTTGTGTCTGCCATGGATTTTATTTTCGAGTCTCGACGAGATCCAAGTTCGAAATCCTACACCCATAAGCACGGTGGTCGGGCAGGGACTGATGAAGGCAATCACGTACAGTAGTACCACGCTGGGACCCCTTAGACGTTGAACGATGTTCGGTTTTGTGTGTGTCCAAGTCTATCCAGGTAGGCGCGGATATTCTCTCTCGGAGCTCTTGGCGTCCGTTCAGTCTAGAAGTTGTTACCGAAGGGATTTTTTTGTGTCGAGGTTCGTAACATACGTCGATATGAGTGCATTGGAATAGACTGAACGAGAATGTCTATCAGAGAAGTGCAAGTAAATAAATGAAGAAAAACTCACGTTTTGCAAGACACGCATAGAGTGCTGTCCAGTATGCTGGGTGAGGTGGTTGAGAGCTGGGTCTTAATCGTAACCCTCGGTAAGACTCACAGTTCCGAGGTGCGACGCGGAACTTAAGAGATGGGATTAGCCTTGGATGGCATTGAATAGTCACAAACTCACGGCTATAAGCATTCCTATCGCAGTCAGGCTGTCGCTCATGGTTAGCAGGACGCTTTACTGCTTTTTGAGCTTGGTACCTTGTAACGAGTCCTGAACCTAAATACAGGATTAAACAACAAGCCTCAGCACAGGCCACAGATGCGGCTTACGAACGGTCCACAGAATCAACCGATCAATAACTTGGGTAAACCTAATATAACGAGCTGGCGTCAGATATGTTTACTACACCTTAGGTGGGAACACATGCTTGTTCAACACATTTCCTCGTTGTCGAATGAGATAATAGATCATTGAAATAGCAATGATCAGATCAACAGCAGCCCCCACAGATAGCAAAGTTATGATCAGCCAATTGTCGGTTGAAGTATATTGGGAGAGGGTGCGGGAGGTGAAAGCGTCGCAGGCAAGAAAGGTACTTCCAGCCAGTCTCAAAGTAGACAAGAAAATGCAGAACAAGCCGATAAATCGCCAAGGGTTTGGAAGTATGCGAAATGCTCTGATAGCGAAGAATGACTAAGTGACAAGATGAGCGTTGTGAGTCTAACACTGATTAATGTGTCTGCGTACTTGAACGAGAAGGCAGATCAATCCTCCGATCCCCGTTGCTACTGCTGACCCTTTGAGGCTATGGATAAGAGCGGTTTGGTCACGGAAGATGATGTTCGACTCGTAGACGTCGTAAACGAGCCCGATGGAATGCCCGGTTTCGAGAAGACTTGAGATCGTTAGACCGTATGAGGGTTGACGCCATGAAGAATACGCACCATATTACCGCCACCTTGGTTGATTACCCGTGAGTTTCACTTCTCAGAGATGTTAAACTACATACGAGTAGCTTAAGCGCCCATCTGTCGTCATGGAACGTGACAAAATAGTGGTACGCCTGGGCCAATGCGACGCCGTACAAAGCAATTGAAAAGAACGACCCAATTAAATGCGCGCCGAATGTATTGGCGACTGTCGGAGCGGGATTCATTCCGGGCTTCGTGAAGGAAAGAAAGAGGAGCGTGGTCTCGAAATTTGTAAGTTAAGAGACGAGACGAGCACGCATGAAAGAAATGACCAAGGCGGTGTGGGGGATTTCAGACATAAGTATCAGCATTCCAATTAAGACTGATTTGGAAATCGCAGAACTGGTCGAGAACTGTCGATCACTGCCGACGATCTTGGAGTTGCCAAGTTGGAGCTCATTGGTGACTAAGTACTTAAGTAACATTCAGACTCCTGACTCCTGCGAGTAGTCTTACTGGAGGACGTGATCCGAAAAGAGCGAATCTAGTTATACCATTTTTAGCACAGTGCGATAGTTGGTCGCTTGTAATGACTGTGCTGCGGGAGTTCAAGCTCGTTGCCACCAGTAATATCTCTTCAAAAAAAAAAAAAAAGCATGAATAAGACCAGTAACAAGTAACTACAATTTGAGAACTCAAAGAAGTACAATTTGTGCACCTGAGGTGAGTTGTATTACAGACGATGATGACAAGCAGTGATAGAGAGGTGCGAAAGGTGCGAAAATGGCGAGTTCCTGAGGGCCACAAGCTCCCTGTTACGAGCCCTCCCACCACGCCCAGCCCGCTCTGGCCGGAACCTGAAGTTCGTGGGCTCACATATGCATCCAGAAAGTGGTGTAGAATGGCCTTAGTCGCTAAAACCTCGCCTGTAAAGCATTCCACCTCCCTCATCTTCGCTGTTGAGGAGGTTTGCGGGATTACTAGAGCCTGAGTTGCGAGGAGGGAAAATATAAGAGGAAAGTAAGGCTCTTGACATCTGCAAACGGTGCTTACTATATAGAAATGCAAAGAATAAAGCTCTATGTTAGCTAAATGACGAGCACCCCAATCATATCTAACGATACGATCCATAGCACGAATACGGAAGTGAACTCACGTGTGAGTAGTGAATGCATGCAAATGTAGCCACGTCGACATCCTGCACAGTTGAAGCCAGCTTCTCGGTCCTCTCTCCACATGTAAATAGCTTGCTAGATGGTGCTCAACAAAACCTTGAGATGAGCGCCCATGTGACGAGCATCCCATTACGAGATGAAAGGGTGTGCTATTCCTTTCATGGTAGTCTTAGGCTCATGAGATTACCCCTAGAAGATCTGGCACATGTCAGAAGCACCTACGCCCTGAAATATATGACCCTTCCGTCCGCCGAGGGTGCTTTCTCATTTCTGTCATGACTTGCCCATTCGGATGGGCATTGCATCACTTGACGTTTCAGCAACATATGACACTACGTCTGAATTATCTGCTTTTCTATTGTAGTTGAACACTTTTTTAGATTTGTATGCCGTTACCCAGCCGAACACTGCTGACCATGCCAGGTGGTGAGGGAGAGAAAGATGAAAACATCCATAATACTGGCGATAGGCTTGTACTTCATAAATTCACAATATATTTCTTAATGCCTCTCATGCGGTAGCACTATTGTTAGAACGATACGGACGGGTATGAAACATGCAGTTCTACTGATCTTTGGGACAGGAAGGTGCATCTAAAACGTTTGGAACGAACAGCCGTGTATGGTAATTTCTCCTCAAGTGTTACGTAGATATGAGAAAGTCATTAGCGGAGGGAAAAAACGAAGAGAATATAAATCAGGGTGCGCCAGGGTCCCACTCGGCTGGTCTGGGATTCAACGGATGCTGAGCTGTTCCGGACGGACATTCGCGTGGCGCAGTCGACCCTCGGTCAAATCGACCGTTTTGCGAGTGCCACCGGGTGCTTCAAAGGCCAAAATGTGACGATAACCCACCTGCTTGCGAATAACAAAGATTTGCAGGGAAGACCACTGCAGGGAACTGAACAAGGTATCCCAAGATGATGCAATATATTGCCCACTCTCGCACCTTGTTCTTCGTCAAATACCTCTGGCATTGAAAATGCAGTCCTTGCGGAGAGGTGCGCCTTTCTTAGTGTTTTAATGAGCAGCTATGCATATGAGTTCAGCCCGAAATTTGTTGCTCGACTTACAGAACCGCCGGGAATAAGAATCACAACCACAGTCTCTTGAGATCAAACGGATACCACAGCATCACCTCGTCACAACACTGTCCGGGGTTGTGGCATTGTGGGAGGGGAGTTGTCCCCGGTTCCCAAATTATGTCCCAGAGAGATATGCGCTTGGATCGGTCCAGTTGACGCCAGAATGGTGGGTGTCGAAGTGGACGAGGTGTGTTGATGCCCACGCAGAGTACACGTTCATACGAAACAGAAGCGTTCCTCAGAGGTGGCATACCCCTGTCACGGTAAATTTGTCTAGCCAATTCACACAACATGGTCATTAACTGGTAGCCAGCTGAACGGATAGTTCCAAAACAAGGTTAGTAATACACCCCAAATTCACCAATACCCGGTTCAAAGCTTTTACCGATTTGCTTCGGCTCTTGCTTCGCAAAGTTAATTTTGATACAAGCAGAGGTCAATACGACGATGTAACCCGCCAACCAAATGCTGGAGTTCTGGAACCCCATTCAGCCTATGTGTAATCATATACTCTTCGGTCAGATGCGATCACCGAACTTGAACACTCAGTGGGTGACTGGTCGATCTCACCTTGCCTTTCCTGACTCCGAGTCGAGCGTGATCAATGTGATCTATGTTCTCCTGAGGCCGATCACCCGAACCTGGAAAAAGCTGTGTACTTGGTGGAAAAGCAGGGTTGTTTCAGATTGCAAGAGGGACAGGGATCGGTGTACACCAATGCACTTCACTCTCTCGGAAATAGTGTCAGGTCAAGTATACGGTGTAGTAGTAACCGCAGTATTGGCGACTTCAAAAATTTCGGATCATCCTTCAACCTGACTTTAGGCGGTGGTAGTCACACAAGTCGCCGGGTCCTCCCTGATGATCATGATCTGAGGTCTGGTCTGCGTGTGCCTTCTGCAGGGCAGTGCGTTAGATAGCAGCGTAGCTTGGATACTATCACTGGCCCAGGGTATGAAGACTTTTCAGCCGCGAGCCTTTACCTCCTCAACCAGTTGGGCTACACACCTCAAATTTTGTAGTATACTTGGGAGCTCTCCAGCGTACCCAATTGTGATTTTTTGAAAAACTTACATTGCTCAGAGCCTACGTGAATAAGCAATATCTGACGAGACCTGGTGATTGAAAATTTGGTCACAGGCATGCCACGTCAAAATTAAACCTCCGCTGTTCCTCGTGCATGCCAGTTAACGGCCTCCTGGCTTGCACAACCGGAAATTTATTAGACATATGTATATACTACTATAGAATATCACAAAGTACTAGGTGTAGTATGATTACTAGATGAGACTATAAGAAAAATTTATTATGGTTTGGAAACGAGGTTGAGAAGGGCCAGACACAGGTGTAGGATACGGATGAGAATGATATACCCATTCTGCAGCTGCCGTTTGGAGAAAAGTGTGATTATGTTCAAGGGAAACCATGACTTGTGATTCATCAGGTCTAGGAGCCCGACCACGACGTGCTTGGTCAAAAAGTTCAATGAAACATGGATGTGACTTGTCAGCTGGGTTCCTATTGAAATGTTGCTCAATGCGCTCCGGTTTCGTGGCTTTCTCAGAAATCCATGGTGCCGGAGACGACCTGCGATAGATAGCAGCCCCGGTTCCCGCTGGCCTTTCAGCTTGAACGCTGGTCTCTCTGCAAGACCGGATCTTGTGCACACCCGTGCCGAGCGGAGTTTCAACATGATCATGACCGTTGTCATGTTTACATGTCAAGAAGAGATAGAATTCTGGTTTTCTCGGGTATTTTTCTGTTCTCTGCCATGAAATCTAGTACTCAGATGCACTTTGCAGGGTAGAATAGATGGACAAAATTTTGCAGCCAGTGCTGCAAGGGATCTGATCAGATCTGGGATTTGATGGTGTCACACAAGGGCAGATCAGCCAAATTTTGCAATAGTTTGACAATTACTCGCCATGCAGCCAACTCAGCTAAATAAAAACTTCATAGACCTATTAAAGGACTGAGTCTACATCACGGAAAAAATGATCAAGTTTAACGGATGCTTGTGGCTTCCGCAAAATGTGTTTTTGAACACCAGGTCGTGTTTCAAACACCTGACTAACGATAGTAATGTGTGATCGGAAGCCTACAAAGTAAATGAAGTCGAACCGCCTTGTTGATGTTTTCTCATACACGTTCCCGTCTTCTAGAAATCTGACAAGAGTTTAGATTAGGAACAGAAAGCGCCGCATTCTACTTTTACAGGACGAAGAATGGGACGAGGCTCCGTCCAGCCAGTCAGGTGGTTATGTCATGCTTCAATCGAGACTTCGAGTTAAACCCACCCAAGAGCACTGGAAAGCGCCGAAATGACTATTGGCTCCGAGTGCGGAAACGTGGACAAACAGCCATGAAAACGAGCACCATAAACGATCTTTATGCCTTCCGGAGTATTGTAACCGATCTTCTAGCGTGGCTACCCCTTGTGAATGGACGTAGATCTCCTGGCACTGCCCATCATCACGGTCCTGATTCCCCCATTCCGTCCAAACCCCATGCCAATATCACCGCTTCCCTAAGTTCCCTTACATCGCGACACTCCCAAAGAGGGCTGCGGATTATTTCCACGTCCATTCACCCACTCAAGTTTGATGGCAGAAGAAATTTAAATGCGACGCTTGTAACTTGAGGTGCCTTGGCGACTCCTACTCTTGCTATTACTCTTTCGACTCCTTCCTCGTACTGTTCTACCTCACTGAGTCCACCATGACAGCTCAACCAAGGATCTATCGCTCTGACCTGCCATTGACGCCCGTCGTGCGCCAATCGATCTTTACGTATCTTATGGAGACAACATATCACCAATATGATCCTTCCGCTCCGGCCTTTGTGGATGCAGACACTGGGACCACACTTACGAGGAAGAAGGTCAAGACACTCGCGTTGAAGCTGGGCTATGGGATTCGGAACCACATCCTACTCCCTTCTCCCGTCGATCCTCCGACTCTGACGAAGCTTGCACGAGGTGATACTGTAATGATCTTTAGCCCAAACACGATGTCTTGGCCTACCACCGTTTTTGCGTGCGTTGATCCTCGGATTGTTTTCTCCAGGGACGAAACTAACGAGTTGTCTATCTGCTCGACCTGTTTCTAGATGCTTAGCTGCTGGATTGCGAACGACTTACGCCAGTTCCAGTCTGACACCCCGAGAACTCTCTTGGCAATGGTTGGACAGTAAAGCACGTGTCGTGTTTGCTGCGCCTCATCTTATCAATGTGGTCAAGGGTATGTTCAAGCTGATAGGGACTTCGGATGAAGAGGCGCACAGGCGGATATGGGTGATGGATCAGCTTTGGGATGAGGGTTTACCGAAAGGAGAGTATGGAACGGAAAATTGGTTAGGTTACCTCATCCACAAGGGCGAATTGGATCAAGAGGAGAAATTCGACGGGGACTGTGCGGATGAGACGGCATACATCTGTTACAGTTCCGGCACAACGGTACGTTATTTGCATCAGAATAGCCAAATGATTGTTGATCGAATCCCTGCAGGGGAGGCCAAAGGGAGTAGAGGTGAGGAATAATCATCAAGTTCCCGTTTCTCTAAATCAAGTCCCCGATATCTAATATACTCACGTCGCTTGATATTCTTAGACCACGCACAAAAATGTGTGTACCATCATCGGCATGTGTAAGAGCATTTGGAGGTATGTGGAGACGGATAAGGATGTCCAGCTCGGTTTGATGCCATTCTATCATATCTTCGGTATGTGCAGCTGTTGCTATGACATCTAGCGACAGGGCTCCTGACTATTTCCAGGACTGATTATGCACCTGAATTATCCCTTCATGGGTGGTCAGCCTTGCATCCTCATGTTGCAAGGCTTTGAACCGGAAAGCTTTTGTCGTAATGTCGAGCGCTTCAGAGTGACGATAATCATGCTTGCGCCACCCGTCATCCTGACGCTCAGCCAGCACCCTGGTAGGTATTTATAGTAAAAATGGCGCCGATAGCTTCGTTCACATGGAAGCCAAAAGGACTTGACAAGTACGACATGACTTCATTGAGATGTATTGCCTCGGCGGCGGCCCCTCTCTCACTCGCGGTGGCCGAAAGGTTACTTGGGCGTCTCGCGAAGCAGGGCGCTGATGTGAAGCTTATTCAGGGTGCGTCTTCTCATTTGAGCTATATTTAAGTGAGCGCTTGGGACTCAATTTACAACGGGAATAGGTTGCGGCTCGACAGAGACGAGTTGCCCAGCGCAAATGGTACTCCCGCCTGATCATAGGAGGAAGTTTGGGAGTATTGGTCAGTTGCTGCCTAACCTTGAATTGAGGTTGGTAGATGAGGAGGGGAATGATGTTGCGGAGGGTGAGGCAGGGGAGATGTGGGTACGCGGGCCGACAATTATGAAGGTGAGTGATGATTGTAATGCAGGAGAATGCTGCTTATTTACGTATGGATTAGGGATATCTTAATAATCCAGACGCCACCGCTGCGAGCTTCGCTCCGGGAGGATGGTACAAGACTGGAGATATTATGCGGAGGGATAGTGACGGTCACTATTACATCGTGGACAGGAAGAAGGAACTGATCAAGTACAAGGTACGAGCGCTCATATACTACATCGTCGCGGCAGCTGGGTAATGTGTGACCTTAGGGTTTCCAAGGTTTGTCTCAGTGCCAAGATACCCGAAATATTTACGAAAGGGTTTACGAATCACAGTTGCACCTGCTGAACTGGAGGCTATTCTCCTAGAGAATCCTCAGATTGCGGATGTGGGAGTAATCGGCGTCGTAAACGAATACGACAAGAATGAACTCCCACGGTGAGCACAATTATGTTCTCAGTCTTTTGTTATCATCCAATGTTATGACAGGGCATATGTGGTTCCAACCGATTTGAGCATTCTTAAATCGCCTGGAACAAAAGCTGCATTCGAGAAGACTGTTCAGAAGTGGATGCAGGGTCAGGTGGCGTACTACAAGTACCTTCGTGGGGGTGAGTGTCAACAGCTGGACAGTTGAACCCGTGCTTATCTTCTATCAGGAGTTGTGGCGGTTCCTGGAATCCCGAAAAGGTGTGCCCGCGCCTCCTTCACAATAGCGTATCCGATTAGACTAACCTTTATTGTGTTCAACAGCCCTAGTGGAAAGATTCTTAGAAAGGATCTTCGTGAGTGGGCAAAGGAGGAGTCCAAGGTTGACCCGAAACGGTTTTCTGCGCGCCTATAAGTTAGGCCAGATGCGGGGCTGGGTGACTGTTGTTTAGTCGATATGAGTCGTCACATAGATGTTTATATAATGCATTGAATGTTGTAATGGTTGATCGTGATCGTTGGGTTGTTGGATGAAGTGTTGGCGAGAGCTCCGCTCAGTCTCCGAAATTATGTTGGCTGGGAACCACGGGTGGCTGTGTAGCACCGGATTAGGTAATAATATTGGTGCATGCCTAGTGCATGGCGGATTCAAAGTGACGGTAATGACGAGTTTGTTCTCTTCACCCTCCACGACAACGCAAAGACTACAACAACCCTCGTACATCACGACCCTATTTCTTCACTTATCTCTCTTCTTCTACTATCTATTACCCTAATACCCAATGCCTATCACATATCACTATCGGAATCGTTCCTCTGGCTCCGTCGACGACCTCGTTGCCTCCTCTCAGGAAGAGGAGCTCCATGATGACTCAGTCGTTCTGTCAGACCTCATACGGACAGGCGAAACCTCTCGCCTGCGCCGCAGAGGTGCAATGCGCATAGAGCCCACTGCCTCGTCCAGTACCCGCCACTACCACTGGCGCTCTATGCCGTCCCGAGGCGCAGACGATGCTGAAAACACTGACCTGCCAGGATACACATGGACAATCGTTGAGAACCGCTCGCGTCGCATTCCGAGACATTTGCCCATGCTGGAAGTCTCTGACGAAGATTTCAACCTCGGGGACTCTGATTCAGACTCGGGCGATGAGATGGTCTTTTCTGCCTCCTTCAACCGCGCTATTTCTGAGCAAACCGGCAACCTCGTGCCAAATGAATCCGAGCCTTTGAGGAGCAGGAGCTCGATGGAGTCGGTAGTAGAGAAACCATCACCGGAAAGCACAACGTATTCACTTGTATGTGGTGGGCCAGTCGATGACATGGCAATCTGCGAGCGGAGTGACCCAGAGTCGGTTTACTCTGCACTGGCGTCGTTCATCCTTCCGCAAGTACCAGTGTCCGACGCATCAAATTCGCCGAGACATACGTCACCCGGGTTGAGTAACACGAATGGCTGCGGGACTGTCATACACACGCGCGCCTTCCCGCGGTACCGTCATCACCAACCTATGTGGACCGCAAATACCCCCCCAACAGAGGCTGTTGTTCCGCTTGACCGAACCTACTTTGATGAGATTTGTGCCAAGGAGAAAGTGTCGACAAAGATAATAAAAGCAGAGGCGTGTGGCTGTCTAAGAATTGGTATCGGCTGCGCCAACTGGTATGTCCCGTTATTATTGTTTTATTGTCCTGACTAAGGGGTCTTGTATAGCGGCAATCCTCTCGGGTTCCGGCTGACGCCATGCAAAACCCTGCGAGACCATATCTTATCACGGCAGACCCGCGCCCATCTTCGACCTTCTCACCGCTCCTCGGGTTCAGCATCAAGAAACGCGAGCGAAGAGCCCGATTTCTATCTATACACGTTCTTTTGTAGTTCCACGACCTCTCCTCAAGCTTCGACATTTCCAGGTGTTGATTCGACATCTCATAGACGTCGTGACTGGTCTCGAGCCAGACCTTATCCTCTCCTTCCTCCGCCTCCCCCGCTCATTCGCCTGTTGTCAGATTCTGAGATGTCAGATTCTGACGAAGAAGTGATCATTGATTTTCGGTCCCCTGGTCCACCGAGCCGAATTCTAGGTGGTGACTTCACTGCATCCCCTGAATCTACGGTTATTCGCCTAGAGCCGAATCCTGGGTCATTTGACCAACCCGGCCGTCAGACAAACTCGGACAGTCCTCCATATGTACGTCCTATAGGGCTTGAAGAAGATTCGGAGCTTGGTCAAGCCAGGGCAAGTTGGGCCAATGTGGTTCGTGGTGTAGAGGCGGCAGCATCTTCTCTAGGCGAAGGAACGGATAATCAAACAACATTATCACCGAATAACCGAATACGTCGACCTCGAGGCCCCGAGCGAAGGGGCGCATTGGGTTTCGATCCCGAAGGAGAACTCGGACTCCCTTCACCGAACACGAGTCGATCTGGAGATGGATCCTCGAACCCGGACTCCAATGCCAATATCCCTTCTATTCTCTTAGAGGAGGCCGCAATGATACTTACGCCTCCGCCTCCTGAACCTCACGAGCTAGAAGAGTCAACCCTCGAAACAGGCGATGGGGATCATACGCCGCGAGCGACGTCCTGGGATATGTCCTTTGCTGATGGACACCCTATGACGTCGTTCTGGGGTCGTCCTGCTCCAGGTAGTGGTCAATGGACGTGGAGCAATGAATTGGCGGAGGCGGAGGCGGAGGCGGAGGCGGAGGTGGAGGCTGAGGCTGAGAGGGAAAGAGAGAGGAGGGAGCGGGAGAGTGGACCACAAAGAGTGTTCGATCCGGATGGCGAGTTTTTGGAAGGGCTCGAAGGGGAATGGGGAGAAGATATGGCGCGTCAGCTTGGTTTTGGTTCGGTAGAAGAGAAAAATGAGGGCGGTGATACGCCTACCACTGCTGCTGGTGGTTTGTGGTGGACATGATATTCAGGTTTGGATGCAGGTACGAAATTGACTGATTCCAAAATTCATATTTCCGATAACGTTATATGCGATGTCTTGCTATGGTTTATATCTGTCTTGCTATGTTTTTGATGTTGTGGCTCTCTGCTTACGGTATTTGAGCGCTGTTGTTCATTCAGATTCTACCTCCCCCCTCCTCATAGATATCCCTCTTGCTTTACGATTTCTCATGGCCTGCATCTTGCATTTTTTTTTTTCATTCACTTACTAGTCAATGTATTGATATACAGTTCTTTCACCTGTGTCTGATATTTATTTCGTCTATTACGCTGGATCTTTGGCATTGTGAATTTTGCTATTTCGATGAATTTTTTGAAAACCTTTGTGCGATGGTTCGGAGAACCCTGATGAAGTTGGCCGATCAATTCCGTTAGATGGATCCGATCAAAAAGGTGTTATGAGCGCCTAGAATAAGTGTCACGTCCACTTCTGCTTTCCTTGCCACTTCATCGTGTAGTAGGCACTTGTGTCGATGCCGAACCATTACCTATTCATGCGTGCATGATGCACGTGCAGTGCGCGGGAATACACACCGAACACTCAAGAAAGAACAAAGCGAAAGATACCGTTCCAGTTCAACCTTTCCCAGCTAACGCAATCAGGTACCCAGTTGGCCCTCCCTGGAGCAGGTAACTCATGATCACTGGGGTGTGTACGGCATCACCACCACACCAGCATGATTCATATTGGGCGTCTATCACACGAAACCCTAAGAATTTTCCGATCCCTCGAAACGGCCGCCTCCTCCAACCAATCACCACAGGATCGCCAATAACCGGTTTCTAATGTGATAGGAACAAAGCAGTGAATAAAGCAATGAAGACACGGGCCATGACTCTTGTTGATCCCGGTTTCTGCTTTGTCTACCTCAGGTTCGCCTTGCCGGGTGCGAGAATACAAGGTCACACGACGTGTCCCTTTCGATGTTTGTCGTCATTTGGCTTCGTTGGTCCACAGAACTGGGGGTGGTTTTTCAGCGCTTTCGTATTCATTCGTGATCCCTTCACGCTGCTCGACTTCCCAGGAACTCCCAACGCCTTGTATTTTATCTCGCGAGGCTTTGAAACCGGATTCCAGAACTTGAGCTTCACGACGGAAACCAAGGATGACACTCGATACCGGCATAGACGACACCTTATTCCCAGAATGGATAGCCCAGACTAGGCCGCCGCAAGCGTGGTTTTTCTGGAGATGAACACATATATATTTTTCCGCAGACGTTGCTCACTTTTCAAACTCACCCCTGGACTAGTATTCTACCCAGCCATCTGGGATGGCTGCTATTTCTTACACCTTCGTTTTTTTCTTCTGCGTTCTACTTGGTTGGAATCGGGTTTTTGGGCAACAGTTGTACAACGTCACAGTCGATGATAACGACCCCAGGATACAGTACAGCGGTGACTGGAAACTGTCGGTCAAGAACGAGTTGGATGAGGGATGGTATCATAGGTTCACGCAAGATCCTAACGCAGAAGCGGTGTTCAAATTTACTGGTAAGTTGGATGTGTTTTATTGGCTTGCTCCCATGCTTCTGACCTCCGTATCATAAACAGGTGTCGCTATTTACTTCCTGTCCCCGCTGTGGCCATACGAGGTAACAACGCAAGTTCAACTAGACGGGGGATCGCCGGAAATCCTTAATTTGAGGGACTTCAACACGCCGAAGACTGTCGATGATGGTTGGGAAACTGTTGGTTCGCATGTAGTGTGGGGAATCGGAGGACTGGAAAATAAGACCCATGAGTTGAAAATTACGATGGCAACCGGTCATCGATGGGCTGTTGTTGACGGAGTGATGTGAGTACATCCCCAGTGTGAATGGGGATGCACTGACCATGACTCCCCAGATTCACTGCTGTCGCCCCGAGCGTAACACCTCCAACGACATTATCGGCGAACCCAACTTCAGTCAGTGAAACTGCGGCATCGACCGCCCCTCCAGCTCCCTCGACCTTGGGGCCATCGACTCGTCTGTGACTTCATCTCTGTTGTGTCAAGGTACGGTGACTGATTTATTATGCAGAATCATCGCTCTCCGGCGACACAAGTCTACTTGTCGTAGGGCTGGGCGCCGGAATAGGATTCCTTCTGCTGGTTGGTTTATTTCTCACGGGTTGCCTCCTTTGGTATCGTCGGGGTCGAAAGCAGCCAGCTCGTGTGGACCCCGAAAAGTATTCCCCTCCCACTCCTAAACCCGCCCCAGCACTCTGGACTCCGTCTCACTCCTCAGGATCAAATACAAATCCCTCTGCAGCTCCTCGTTCAGCTTCCACTGCTAGCCCAGTATCAAACCAACAATGTGCCATACAGTTAGCAGCTCCTCCACCCGCCCAATGTATAGAAATGGAGGTTCGTCCTACTACTTTGGACGAACCACCCCCTGGCTATTATGATTACATGAGCACCCACCGCCAGTCCCGTGCCAGCCTCCGGACGTCTAGGCTTTCCTCTTCTGCATCTCGCAACTCGCATTTCCCACCACCGGCCCCGTCTAACTCGGGGCCCGGTGGTCAGGTTCACCTTGAACCTCCGTTACCATCCTGGCGGAACAAGTGGTGACGGGCCACGATTTCTTTTCCTCTGTAGCGATTAGTATTCTGTAGCCGTATACCTCTCTCTTTAACTCTACCTGCCTTTAATTGTGTTTGTACTTCTGATCGACTTCACAGTTGATGTTATTTACCCTTTCCCTTGCACTCTCGTTACGACCCCTTTTCCCTTACACTCTCATTACGACTACCACTAAATCATGGACTTAGTAATCCCATCCTCTACCAGTTTATATCCTACAGCACAGCTATTACAATCCAAGGGTTCAGAACATTAAGCGGAGACACCGCTCTTGATGCAAAGAAAGACAACTGTCACCTTGTGCACTTAGATGAGGCATCAGACTAGGTAAGCTACATCTGATTGTGTAATGATCAATGTAATAGACATTCCACTTCAGTCTTCCTCAACCAGCTTTTCCTTATTCCCAGAAAACACCACTTTCTTTCAGAAAGCCAGACTCAGGCAAACGAACCTCCTCTGTCTCCGGAGTGGAATACACCAAGGAGGGAGGCCTGCCATGCCAACGTCTCGCAGGAAAATAATGATGAACTGCTTCTGTGCTTTTTTTGGCACATGGTTGAGCTTTGCAGGTTTGCGGTTAAAAGAATGTGATGTCAAGCCGTTGATTTCACGAGTGTTCCGATTAGATTGCGGTATTAATTGTGCTGGTTGAGACCTAAATGACACATCATTGCTTGATCGGGTTCCACTAGTTGCGAGTATCAGTTGTGGTGTCTGCCCGTGACAACCAATGCTCGCCATCTGTGTCGCTCAATTATATCACATCGGACTCTCACAGTGAAATCTTCAAAAGGGGGCGGAGCACGAGTACATCTTTATTCTCCCTTCGTCCTGATGTGGACTCCCAAGCAGGTAGTATCCACGAACATCGCTGCGCTCTTTGTGGAGGGTTTATTGTTTGGTGTGTGCGATCCTGCGGCACCTGAAAGCAAATCCCTGATTGACACCCCCAAGGCATCTTTGCTTTGTTCTTTTCCATTGTCGTCTCCATTGAGCTGGGACCCAGGCATAGTCGATTCTCGAATGGAACGCGAATCCTTCAGATTTCCGGGCTAATGATGTTCCTTGCAACTATGGTTTGCTCCCTCCATTGTGTTACGGAGGTTTAAACCGTTTGTGACAACAGCCTTCTCACAGCATCTCGCATTAAGCCTTACTCGCATATTCTCTACAATTTCCACGACCCACAATTCATTCAACGATCTAGCGGCCTACCTCTCAGATTTTCGGAGCCCGCTGCAGGTACCAAAAATCGGTGTCAGTATGGTCCAGACCATGCTAGGTGACAGTGTCGTCGTGGGCATCTCTCTCAACAGCATACCGGAAACCGGGAGACTGAAGTATAACTCAATAGGTCTGGAGGTGCTATGTGCTCCATGGAAGGAGGACTTGGGTACTCATTCCCGGAGTCCTTATCTTGATGTTAGATATGGGTCCGTCTATCCGTGTTGTTGAACCTAGAACGGACTGTTAAGTGGCTTGGTTTGATAGCTATATTGATACTATCCAAGGTCTCGGGAACTCTAACTGACCGGTGGACATGGGCCGTGACTTTCCTCGTTCTTACAGCTGTCCTTCATGCAAGCCACACAGGTGTTACGTTTTCCCGACACATTCGATGTACAGTTCTCATTTATTACTTTCTTTCGGCAGGGGCTATTGTCTGGAAGATTTATCGGGCCAGCATTCACAGGTCAAATACTACTCGGACGTTCACACCAGTGATTCGATCGATTCTAGAGAGCGCTACAATCTACTCTCTGACAATCATTACGTTGCTCGTCTGCTTATTGACAAACTCAGTTGGTCAATTTGTGCTTATTGATGCCATCCCCCCTCTTGTGGTGAGAGGTCCATTTAGTCATCCCTTCGTTAACTGAGGATACCTCAAATTTCAGGGAATTGTTTTTTGTCTGATCGTTCTACTAATCCGCGTATCCATGAAGGACAGTGAAGCCAATCCTGGTGGAGTCTCGGGCAATTGGTCGATTCCTTGGCGGAGGAGTGAAAGAAACATGACATCTGACGATGAGCTCTAGTAACCCTGAGCTCAGCAAGTTCCAAGAACTGTCTGTCGAGTCGCTAACTCGACAGAAAGAGTGAATTTCGTGCCCATTGAGTAGCTAGAGTGTAATGCAACCTTGTTTTCCCTGAGTAAGAACTGAATTGAAACTGAATTGCCCCACATCGCTATAAACGTGCAGTATATAACTTACAATTTACTCACTAGGGAGATCCTGAAGGACCCACCCCGCTAGAAATTTGCTCCGCAAGGTCCCAACAATGGCCTCAAACTCTGATTAAACGCCCAAGGTACCTGAAATTAATGGCCCCCGAGATGGCATCATGGCAGGAGCTTTGCTTCGTTGTTTTTGGCCCCAAGCCATCAGCCCAGTCCTTCGCATTAACCAGCTCTACAAGGTGTGCATCGTCATTATCCCATGCCTCGGCTCCTTCAATAACACTGTGCAGTCTACCTAGTCACCTCCATTGCCACGATTTCCCTTGAATGTCTACAGAACTACACGATGATTATTACTATGGGCGTGTACCGTCATCTCCGAGTCCTATATTTTCTTTCGCTTTGGGAGCTACTCTTATATCCATCAGCGTCATCATGTTCTTCGTGCTCCTCTGGTGGTTTTACAAGGCACGTAAACGCAGACGCAGACTCCAAGGTTCTGCAACACATCGGGGGGCCGTTCCGCTAGCTTCCCCTCCTTCCTCAACATTTCCAAACTTCCATCCACACATCCAGAACGTGTACGGTCTATATCATCCAAATTACAGACAGACTCATGGAGTTAATCACAGTGCGCCATACTCGGAGTGTCGTCCGCAGAAGCCGCCAGCCATCGCTGTTCCGCCGAATACAACACAGAATTTCAATCACGGCGATGATGGTGCACTGATGGGGCAGCCTGATCTCTACTCATATCAGACTTTGCACCAATCGGACTTGCACTCACCTAGACTTCAGGTGCCATTTACATCGTCTCCTTTATCGTTGTCCTCGGCTAATCTTGATCACCCTGCGCTGCTTCAGCACCCAATGGGTGGGACCCGCCCTGGTACATACCACGGACTACAACATCCTACGGGTGGAAGTGCTCAGTCGCTGTCTCCCAAGTTCAGTCAATTGAGCCATATAGGAATAACATCCACAGAAGCAGCGGAGCGCGAGAGAGTCGAGGAGTTGGTAGGAGATCCGAAATTGCCATTGTACTCTCCGTAATAGTCTGGTGGACTTGCAGCTCGGATGTTAGCTAAAGGCGACGTAAGTCATGATATGTGCATCGATGATTATCGCAGTAATCTGCCAAAGTATCTGTGCTGTCAGAGTCATAACAGTATAGCCTACGCAAGACTACGGCCTCTGTGAATGAACATGCCCCTTCTCTTTGAAACATTGTGCTTCGTTTCATTCGGATTATGTGTGTAACCAATGTTAGGATGGAACGCGAGGGACCTCAACCACTTGGTTCCCTGGAGGTATTCAGGGGTGGTGGGCGCGATTACATCCTCGGGTGAGTCGCACTGCAGCGGTTGGTTAATAAACCATCCCGGGACCCAAGTTGAGGATCGATGATCGTTTATCCGGTGTTTGTGTTTGACACGATCAATAGAATTCCTGGTACTTCTGAAATGAACGAAACCACTCATCAGTCCCCTTTCAGCTATCGTCCTATAGCCCCGCAGTTGACCATAGTCATGATATATGCATCAATGATTATCGCACTAATCTGCCAGGTCCTGTGCTGTCAGAGTCATAACAGCATAGCCTACGCAGGACTACGGCCTTCGTGAACGAACATGCCCCTTCTCTTTGAAACATTGTGCTTCATTTCATTCGGATTATGTGTGTAACTAGTGTTACAACGGAACGCGAGGGACCTCAACCACTGGTCCCCTGTCGGCGCAATTACCTCCTTGAGTGTGTCGCACTGCAGCGTTCATTGAAGATCGATGATCGTTTATCCGGTATTTGACACGACCAATGGAATTCATGGTACCGAAATGAACGAATCCACTCATCAGTCCACTTCGAGAATGATGCTGCCAGGAAAGATACGTGCCGTTGAATTTCATGGCGCCAGAAAAACACGGACTCGCCTCGAGTAGATTTCTTGGCTAACCAACCAACGCATAGTCTTGTTCTGGGCTTTGGCCGGGTGAGAACGGTGCTATTGTTGGAAATGAAATCAATTAATCAATTCCTCGAGGCAGCAATGAGTGAGCATAGCTTTAGTTTAGCTAGATGTAGCCGGGCGCCCGACGTAATTGATGGCGGTTGTAGGTGGATTCATGTCTGTTGGTCGAGATCGTACACTAGGCGTGAGTGAAGGCAATAATATAGAGGGATTTTATGTAGAGAGTTCTTTACTGATGTTTACCTATTTTATGTTGCACAGCTCTGCTTTCTGGGTTAGTCAAAAAGCCTCCAGCACCGAGATTCTATCATGGAAAGATCAGAGGTATTCCATTTTGCAGCCTCGAGGCAACACTCCACTAAATGAATCTTTGGCGCTTATATAACGCCAGAGAATCATTGCCACCGGGACGGCTCAGAGCATTAGATACAGCTCGCAAGACTTGCATAATGACGGTCGTTCTATGTCTTCTGGCCACGTTCACCACAGCCTCTCTCAGGAGGTTCACTATGTTGATGCATGTTAGAACTCCACGACGTCCATTGACGCCCAAGCCTCATTCCCACTTACGGCCAATCGAACGGCCACGCATCTTCCAGACCACAACTGCACAGATGGACTCTCTTTATATGAAAGCACATTCAAAAACCATCTCCACAGACAACATCCCATCCCGAGTGACTTCTCACTCACCATCATCTTCATCACTATCATGCGTCTCCTCCCTCTCCTCTTCGTATCCACTCAACTGGCCTTGTTCGCACATGGCCTGCGGAATATCACTCTGGATGATAACGACTCACAGATCCAGTATACTGGTGACTGGGGTCGATCCGTGGAAACCAATTTGAACTATGGAGGATCTCACGTCTTGACGACGAACACTTCATCACAAGCCCAACTTCAATTTACCGGTGCGCGTCATCGTTAAACCGATATTTTTAACCCCTAAGGACTAACCACCGTGAACACTTGTAGGTGTTGCAGTGTACTTTATGTCGCCTCTATGGCCATATGCAGTATCCACGGCCTTAACGCTGGATTCTCGACCGACAGTCACGGTCGACCTAACCGATTACAACACACCCGACACAGGTGGTGGTCCAGAAACCGTTCAGTCTACCATTGTCTGGAGTGCCGAAAATCTGGAAAACACAACACATACGCTTCGGATATCTGTGGGAAGAGCGCAGGCATTCGCCATCGTGGATGGAATCATGTGAGTGATGCGAGATTCCCAGGGTGTCGCCCTGTCTCAACCCCCACACAGATACACGGTTCTCGAGCCCAGGGATTCATTAGCTAGCGGAGGATCATCCAATGATAACGGACATCGCACCACCATCATCGTATTAGGAGTACTACTCGGAATTCTAGCCCTAATCCTCCTCGCCCTCATCCTCTGGATATGCCTCAAAAAACGTGACTCCCCCCGCAAAAGAACTGTCTCAAGGGACTCGGAAAAATGGGGTAATGGTAGTGAAGGAGTCGATGACAACCCTGGCTCTGTCGCCAGTCCCCGATCGCCTCTCAGCCCTTCCATCGCCCCACGTACCCCGCCTCCACCAAGTCGACCCGACAGCCAGTATCAACCTGGAGAAACAGTCTGGTCTACATCATCTGTTGGAGGACCTGGTGTTCCGAATATGACGGGGGTTGGAGTGAGCGCTAGGAACTCGCGTGCTGCGAGTTATCATCCTGGTGATCCTGTACATACTACGAGTCATTATGGAACTTCGCAAGGAGATTTGGGGGATATGTATGCTCAAGGACCGTACACGAATCCTAACCACGACCCGAAATATGCCAATATTTAATCCGCATATCAGGATGTTCGGCTTCGCTTCATATTCAGCTGATGTCATTTGTATCCTTTGTTGTTGGGCTCATTTATGCGTATGTATACATGTGATGCATGTCATTGGCTCGGCAACGTTTCAAGGGATTCGTTGAAAGACAGGTAAGTTGATGGGTGAATGGGCAGTGTACTATTATGAGTGCGAACACCCAGTGGTGTTGGCATGGGAAGGAAGGGGCTCTAAGAATATGATACCGCATGGCCAGAGGCGTTACATAAATGGCGAAAACTGATGTCCCTCTGCTGACCGTTGAACAGCAATGATTATTCCCCCCACCACCACCACTTCTTACCATTAGCACACCCTTGAGCATGTACCACCATGTCCTCTTTTTCCTCGTTGCCCACTACATCCTCCGGTCCGCTGCCCAATCCAACATAACCATTGACGATACCGACCCCAAGATTATCTACACCGGACAATGGATTACCTCCGCTCCTTCACCACTCGATTTTGGTCCCGCGCACCACCTCGCAGAAGGCGACGATGCTCTCGCCAATTTCACTTTCACAGGTAAGGCAACTCTTTGTTCAAACACTATCTCTCTAATCACGTTCTCTCCCCCCCGGCGTAGGCGTCGCAGTTTACTTCATGTCCCCCCGCTGGCCCTATGACGTGTTCACGCAAATCCAGTTAGACTCGCAACCCCCCGTCGAGCTGAACTTGTCAGATCCAAACCAAAGAACTCCCGGCGCAACTGGCCCAGAAACAGTGAAAAGCGGCGTAGTCTGGGGCTCGGGTCCTCTCCCAAACACCACCCATACCTTACTCATCTCAAAGATTCGTCGACCAGATCGTCCTTACGCCATAGTCGATGGGCTGATGTGAGTAACTGAACAAGAATCTCCCATTCACACATCCACTCACAACGATCCCATAGCTACACTACGTTACTCCCTCCCACATCATCATCATCCATTCATTCCACTGCATCATCAACATCTCCCACTCGAGACATCGCTTCCGCCACCAGTGCCACGAGTGCCTCTAATACCTCTTCATCTTCAAACCACACACTTCCCATCGCACTCGGTACCGTTTTAGGGTCTATAGGGCTTATTGCCATCGCTGCACTTCTCTGGTTCTTCTGTAGGGGAAAGAAGCGCCCAAAGTCGGCGGCGGCGTGGACCATACCAGGCGGCTCCCCCGAAAAAGAATCCTCACCCACCGCCCCTCTATCTCCTCCAACTCACCCTCACCAACCCATGTATCCCTCATCCTCCTACAACACAACCACACCCAACCCCTCCTGGTCCGACTCAACTCTCCAAATGTCCACCAACACATACACAACACCCAACACCAACCCCCACCAAATGCAAGATTTCAACCCCTACATCGGTTACCTCCCCCCTCCAATCCCACCACTCCAAAACCACCCATACGCACAACAACAATACCAACCACACCAACACCAAACCTTCTCCTCGCACTACGCACCAACAACACTCTCAACCATCACAGAACGATCCACCCCAGGCACGTTAGGTTCCACACGAACACCTCTAGCCGCATCACCCGCCTCTTTTCCTTCTGCGGACTTGAGCTACTACACACCTCCACAAGATCCAAGCCATACAGCGCGATTATCTCAATCTTATAATGGTGATATCCCAATTCCAATACCTACTTCCGCGTATCATCACCAACATCCACATATGTACCCAAGTGGGAGTTCTGGACACCTAAGATCTGCAGGGTCTTCAAGCAGTCTCGGTGCCGCCGCCGCCGCCGCTGCTGCCGGTGGTGGTGGTGGTGCTGGTGTTGCTGGTGGTGGTGGTGGTGGTGGGGGTGGTGGTGGCAGTGGTGGCAGTGGCAGTGGCAGCGCTGGGAAACCGGGAAAACTAGGAAAAGAGAAAAACTCAATGGTAGCTGTCAACAGAACCCAGGACGAAGAAGACGGTTCGGGACCACCGGCTTATACCCCGAGATGAGGATGAGGATAAGTTGGTATAATTTCTTCTTCTCTTGTCTTTCTTTTACTTTTTTTTTTTTTTTTTTTTGGCAAATGTATTCTTCGTACGGGTTGTCTCTTTTACATTCTTTTGTCCTTTTCGCTTTCGAGCCAGCGGCAATGTTACCGTGGTCGACAAAGTTATTTATAATTTCCATTTCCATTCTGGGTAAAAAGAGGAGCTGTGTAAACTCTTGCAACTGATTTAAACATGTCGATCATTCACCACCCAACACTCGGGTTAACCATAGTGGTTTCCTCTATATATCTTTGTATACCAAGGTCGCGTACGCTTGTACGGTACAGTATACGCAATGGTTCAACAAATCTGTGACTCCTACCCATGTTTCGACGATAACCTAGCAGGTCCGCCCGCCCCAATTCCCGACACATCGCGTGTGTCAATATCATTGACATGACTACGAGAGTGCAGTCCAGAATACCTTCCTACAACATCATCAAGGTGCATAAAGACATTATCGAGTCGTCAGCCCTCCATTACGAGCATCACGAGCAATAAAAGAAATAAAAACCCAACTCAATCACTCAAAACACCTCTCCCAATCTCCCTCACCATTCCCTCTCGCATAAGCCTGACTTTCAACAAACGCATGCAACGAGCACAACCCATCCTCATCCACACCTTCACAAAACTCCAGCTCCTGCACATCATCATTCATCAACACCCTCACATAAACCGAACCCTCCCCATCCTCTACCCTTTTCCTCTGTCTCTTCTTCCCACTCACACTCGGAACGTAACCCACAGTCTCAAGACCACATTCCATCCGTTCCACCACCATCCTCCCGGAAAAGGGTACAATCCGACTCACGAACCACTCCCTCGTGCCGTCGGGTTTAGCTGGGTCAAGCATCCCTCCCCCTTTCAAAGTACGTTCCTCCTTGGAGTTACCAAACAGTCCCATGGCACTTACAACCGCTACGATCAAGTTGTCGTGAGTGAAATCCACGTACATGCCCCGCCCGAGAGGGAAAGTATCCGGGTTCGAATCCAACGTCCAATTGGTCTGGGTATAATCTCGAACGGGTTTATCAGTGAGCCGCGCGAGGAGCTCGTTAATGTATCCGACTCCTTGAACAGGTCCCAGTGGTGAGCCATGTCTAAGGATTTAATTCTGTCAGACCATGCCCGAGGTACAGGAGTGGTACTAAACCTACCCCGTAAAGTAGAATTTATCCAAGTCGAGCGCATACTCGAATCCTTCAAATTCTTCCTGACTAAACAGTCCACAGAACCGACTATATTCCTCCTTTGCCGCTGTTTCAAGTGCACATAATGCGATAAGAGCCTGTGCATCCTCCGCGGTCAGATTCTCCGGCATACCTGTCAACGGCCACCAGGTCAGTAACACCGAAGCCTAAAAAGAACAGCGACTCTTAACCTCGAGTAGCCCCAGTCAATCGATCCGCGATGGGTTGTGCATATATGCTCTGCCATTCTTGAACTTGGCCAATAGGATGTCCTACATTTGGGCAACTTCCATCGTCAAGGGTATTATTATAACCATCCTAAGCCGATCATATGATTAAGGGAACCAGGCAAGGGCCGGCCATATTTACCTTCTCTGGGATTATAAGGTCAAGTGACGGTTGTACAATACCACCACTACCTGCGGAAAAACCTAATAGCGATAGGTCAGATATGTGTGTATGGTGATCAGTCCATATCTGAATCACCCTCGATCCATTTCAATGCACTTTGGATAACACGTTCACTGCCAGAGGCTCTGACGAAAGGGAGATTGGTTTTATCGGCAAGAGTCGAATACCGCACGAATGACTTGCGGCCGGATTCGGACGTTCTAAAGAGATTATCAGTATTGGCTACCATATCAGTTAATGGAGACTGCAAGGGCACCACCGCCGCAGGGGCAAAGGAAAAAAGGAAACGCACTGATATGCCCCAAATGGAAGTAAGTCATCTACACCCAAGTCATACTGATAATCAGCGATGAACTGAAAGTTTTCATCGGTATACGACTCCGCTGCCTGCAATCGGAGGAGAGCTTGCGCAATATGTATCGACTGTCCAAATGTAGGATAGCGTGCACCATGCCGTTGCAGCTAGAACGCAAGTTAGTGTAGTTCTCGTACACTGTGGTGGTGGGGGTAGGGCTGCGTACGATGTTGACTTGGGACAACCGACAATCGTTTGGCGGCGGTTGGTACTCCTCAACCGAGTAATATGGAGAATAGGCTGCCCATAGCTTCTGTGTCGTGAACGGCGCAAAGGAAGCCCCAGAGTCGTAGTTATCTGAATCTGCAGGCCTCGCATATAATATGGGTGCGTCTTCGCCAGGGGAGTTGCGGCAAAGAGCGATTAGATAACCGGTTAAGAGAAGGGTGAGCACTGCTGACGGCAGCAGAAGCTGGTTGAGGTGTCGCCGCGTTGTCTTCAACGAGTTTCTCCGCACTATGAGCGCATATATGGGCGCGAATGGGTTGTCGGAGCCATGGTCATGCTTGTGGACGCAATGCGGAGTGGACTCGAACTCCAAGGGCCGTTTCTCGGAATATGCTTCATAATCCCGCTGGCCGCGCTGAATGGGTAGCAACGGGGAACGCTCAGTGGTCCCTCGCATGTGGACCATGGTAGAACAAGGAAGAGGATCTAAGTGTTCCCGTTTTTGAGACGCGGAATATATAAAAACAGGAAATGGAAAACTGCATACAGCGATCGCGTGGGCAGGGGTCCCAAGACCCTACTGGCTAGGACGGGGACAGGAATAGATGGGAAATACGACACTTGGTCGATGGGAGAAGAAAGGAAAGCAAAACGCAAGTGCTAGCTGAGTGTATATCTTGTAGCCCTTGTAGCATCATCGGAACGAGGGTGATTGGCCCGTGGATAACATTTGGCGAAAGAGACCGGGAGCGCACGTTGGAAGGTGATGGCATACGTTCGGCATCTGCTCTGATTGGCTCAAGACACGTTGCTCTGGATCTTCAGGGGAGTCAACGATGTTTTGTGTTCTGACCAGCTATGACGACACACTGTGGGCTGGAGTAACTAGTGGGACGAAGTTCAGGTGGCTAGGCTTTTGCCTAATCTGAGAATAGTTCGCACGGGCTCCCTCGCCAGCTTTTTATGCCCATGTCCGTCCGTCCCCTCTCCCTCAACTCGTTTAGCCTATCGTTATCGCACACACTACTCTGTTTTTGGCTGCCTTGGATAACGAAGCAACGTACCTATGGAGAACCAGTCGGCCCTGACCAGTGGGCGAACACACGTGCATGAGTTTTAGGGGTTCGGCTGGCCGTGGTTTGCCTCCTAATACACAATCCAACGTGCATCAACATCCAATGGGGACTAGTGGCAGCGCCGGGCTCTCATATTATTTGGCCAATGAATTAACGAGACAAAAAGACTATCTCGCGGTGATTTGGCGCTCTGTCAAGCTCCAATGACTCAGTCGTGGCTCGTGATGCACTCTAGCTCACTACAGCTTGGACCAGAGGGGGTCTGGGTCTTTGTTGAATCCTGAAAGTATATAGCATTGTCGCTTTCCCTTGCTACGTGCTCGGATATTCCCTCTCTCCGTAAAGACTAGCATCGTACCGATATCCGGTGATACGGTCCTGTGACGACTTATAGATACACGGCCAACTTGTGAATGGCTTCTTCTCTCCCCTGGGATCAATGGGACCCTTAGGCTCGATGTACTGTCTTTTCCGCCCTCGGGACATGGTTATTGGTCCGCACAGCGTCTATATCATTCGATCGCGTTCTCCGGAGTTAATGTTACATTGATTCTTGTTTTCTACAGATTCCTTGACAGTCATGGAACAACGGCACCTGGCGGTAACCCTCAGAAGACCCGCGCCGACTACTACGTGTTATATTGCTGTACAGCATAGAGCACAGTATAAACTCGGGGTTCGAACCTTTTTATAGCTCAACTCCAACCACCACCATGTCGTCTTCGTGTCAATGTTTTGGTGGTGCATACCCAGCTGCTCTCATGCTCATCTTAGCTCTTGGTATCGCTTCATATATATGGAGACGACGACCTATCCGGCCCAGGTATCAGTACGACTAACCGCGGTGTAGCTCAAGCACATTCCGACTGTGGGGCTTTCGAGACTCCTCGCTTTCCCCATAGGGTCATTGGTAGCCGCCCATTATATGCATGATCCAGAAAGGGTATGAAAAGGTACAGGCCGACCCTCTGGTAGTAATAGTAAAGGTTCGCTAATGTTCCACAATAGTATCACATCTTCAAGATTCCAAGATATTTCTTACTTGTCAACGGACCTGAATCTGGAGGACACACGAAAAGCCAGTGATGATCAGCTATTTTTTCGACGCTGTAAACGAGGTGAATCCTCTGGTAACTGAATTCAATATTGCGCAAGGAGACCGACGAAGTAATAGGCCGCACATTTTTTTTGACTATACAGTCCGTCCGGAAATGAGAGTCCATCCTTACCATAACAATGTCGTTCGTGGCCCCATGACTCGAAACATTGCCTCCCGTTTTCCCAACCTGATTGACGAAATGGGTCAAGCACTCGGAGACCAGGAAGCTGACAGAGGTAAGAGCCACACTCAACCCAATTTATTACTTTTCCAAGGCGGTTTCAGATTGGTGCACGTTCCATACTACCTATCCGCCGTCCATACAGAAGTGTTGACAATGCGCATTACAAGTTGACACTATACGTCCAGAAGTTCGCGACACTTTGGGATACAAACGTCTAACAGGGTAGCCAAGCGCCTTGTGAGGACTGCACGAAACAGCCATAACTGAGAAGTCCCGATGTTCTGACTCGTTCAAAGGTAAACACCGCCTCCCTTTGCCTTCCGTCTGTCTGCTACTGAAGAAAGCAGCGGAACTCAGCAGAATACCTTCGCATGAAGAAAAAGGCTCCCGATGTGGTGGACCTATCCAGAACAGTGCAATTCAACCTTTATCAAGGTGTTCATCCACACCCAAGATTTGAGGCAAATATGGAGTTTTTCTGGCATAAAATGTGTCAAACTGAAGAGAAAGATTCTGTCCAGGAAGCCATACCGTGGCTGGGACGCGGTATATGAGACGCAAAACTCACAAAACTTCACACTGTGACTCAGAGTTGACGAGCTGAGCCCCATCAAACACTAAAATCTGCCGCATCAGAACATATTGCTGCAAGGTGCATTGAGTGTGCGGTTTTACCCCTACTACGTACCAAGCAAGGAACCACGGAAGGTGATCGTATCAGCCGAGCCGATGGAGGATGGCTTTTGGGCACTAACCCCCAGAGTAGTGGTAGCTACCATGTGAATAGCAAGCAAGTAGGACATGGGCGTCAAAATAAACTAGTATAAGTCAGTAGTTTGCGGTATCCTTCCAGGTGTCCGAAGGGGGCTTTGCTTCAAAGAGGAGAAATTTGAGTCTTGGGATCGAAACATCGATTCCGTCCCCGTTTATCGTCTTCAGGACTCCCTTTCAACTTGCTTTTATAGCCGTTTAGCCTCAGCCTCAGGGGCATTTCTCCAGAAGCCACGTTGGAAACAAGCATTTGATTATGTAATCACTTAGTACCTCTCCCTTTCTGCCACCATGCGGTTCCAACCCACATGCGCCGAGGTCGACCACTGCAAGTATGCAGAGAGCAGCATAGCAAGAGTGACACAAGTCAAGGTATCCTTGTATCTCTTTGATTTGAGAGAACCACATTTTGAACTCTCCTCGCAGCCTAATTGAACCATTGAAGATTTCGACGCGACGCGTATCTCCCACTTTTCTGAGGCACTGAATCTCGGCGCCGACAAAAATGGCACGTTTCTCAAAGGGAATATTCGAGCGAGGGCGATACAACGTGCTCACACGACTTGAAATTGGAATATTTAAGGGGCTGGGTCCTAATTCAGGGGGATACACTTGGATTCTCCTGATGGTCATTCTTTCCTCCTTCGTCGCCTTCCTGGTCTTCAGCCATGCTACCGCCACTGTAGGTAGCAGCAAACATTTGGCGCAGCCGCATTCAATAACGGAGGAAGCCCTGAATGGCGTTTCCTTCGCACCCGTCTCAACTCTTGAGCACTGGGGCCAATATTCCCCTGAATACCCCGTCACAAAGTATCGCAAGCCTCCCGGAAAATGTGACATCACACAGGTGAGTTGTCGGAATATCTTTTTCTTCTCTCTTTAATCCTCTCTCAAGGTCAACATTGTAAGTCCTCAAAGTATTTTGGGGTCACCTGACGCAGTATTCATGGCTTCTTTTCTCAGTTGAAACGCCATGGTGCTCGTTTTCCTACCAGCAGCGCCTCCAAGAGGATATTATCTGCCCTGAACAAGTTGAAATCCGCAACGTCTTACACTGACCCCAGCTTGCAATTCCTGAAGAACCATACCTACGGTCTCGACGCCGATGTCCTAGTTCCTCTTGGTGCTTTGCAGTAAGCCTTGGTCTCACGGATATAGTGGCACTGTGACATATTCGCGTGCTCCTTTCCTTCTGATAGGTCTTATATCGCTGGCCAATCAGCATTCACTCGGTATCGTCACATTGTCAACGGCAAGAACATTCCATTTGTCCGTGCGTCGGACAGTGAGCGAGTTGTGGACAGTGCTACCAACTGGACTGCTGGTAAGCATCAAGCAACGTTCCCGATGTCCGTCCTAACAGCATCCAAGGTTTCTCCTTCGCCAGCCAACACACGCTCAACCCGGTGCTCTCAGTCGTAATGTCCGAGGACGTGAGCGAATTATACACTCCCAGTTGCGTCATATGTGGTTCATATTACGACTCGTGTAGCCCACTGCCAACAACACCCTTGATGATTCGGGTTGCCCACTTGCTGGCGACTCTGACGAGTTCGTCGACGCTTGGGTCAACATCTACGCCACTCCGATCGCCGACAGACTCAACTCGCAAGCTCTGGGAATGACAGCCAACCTCACTCCAACCGATGTCGATAATTTGATCTCTTTATGCCCCTTCGAGAGTGTCGCGAAACAGAAATTGAGCCAGGTTTGCAGCATCTTCGAGCCACAGGACTTTGCCAAATATGAGTGGGCTAGAAATGTTGACAAGTACTACGGCACTGGGTACGTCGTATATCCGACGATTCTCACGTTTTTGAGTCAATCGATCTGAGACGACGTATCAGATATGGTCAACCCGTTGGTGGTCGTGTGCAGGGCGTCGGGTACGTCAACGAGCTGATTGCCAGGCTCACCAACTCGCCCGTCCGAGACAATACCCAAACCAACAGAACATTAACCTCGAACCCGGCCACATTTCCACTGAACCGCTCGATCTACGCCGATTTCTCACACGACAACCAGATGATCGCGATCTATGCCGCTATGGGGTTGTTAAATGAGCAACATGAGGTCCTGTCCACCGCTCAGATCAACCCGAAAACTGAATGGGATACGTCGGATATTGTTCCTTTCTCTTCGGAGATGGTTGTTGAGAGGTTAACTTGTAAAAAGAAGGAGTACGTGAGGGTGTTGATTAACAATAAGGTGCAGCCGTTGGACTTTTGTGGTGCTGATGGAAATGGGCTTTGTGAACTTGACAAGTTTGTCGAGAGCCAGAGGTATGCTAGGAACGATGGTGAGGGCGACTTTGAGAAGTGCTTCGTACCTTGAGTGTTAGGGCATGCCGTAGTATAATGCACCCACTTAATCCACAACTCTACATACACAACTTCATTGTTATCGATCCACATTGGGCAATCTGGAATATCGGTCTATCTACCTGATGAGTTCGCCCTGTCTGTCGGGTTCTCATGTGGAGGTCTAGGTCTCGAACCAAGGTAACTAGTCAACTGTCGTCCAAGGACTGATGAGACTGTACGTCGATCGTTGCATGGTATACCTCCGTATGGGGCATTGTCGATCTTAATGGTGGTTCGTCATTATGATGGATCGCTAATTCATTATCACAGTCGGTCAGGCACTGAATATATATATAAACTACAAGTTAAAATGTTTGATTGATCATCAAATGGATGAGCAACGAGTCGCTCAAGGATACGTTAAATATAACCTCTCTACCGGTGGTAGACCAGTCAAACTCGATATGGGACGGTATCAATTCATCTGCGTCCTAAGATGAAAGTTTGTTTGGGTTGTATCATTCAAAGAAGATTGGTTCACCCACCCCCTGTCCAGTAGATGAAATAAAAATAGCCGAAAGCCAACCGAGGTACTTATGGTTTACCCCAAAGCTGGACTTGCGTAAGACCATGAAGTCTGAAAAACTCATCGGCCCGCTCCGTGATCGAGTGTGATCATGAGAGCTAAACGATACGTACCATTCGATTGAAATGACATCTTTGGGAACCTTCGGGACCTAAATATAGATTCGCAGGTGAGGTGGTTGCGAGCTGGAAGCGTGGCGAGAAACGAAACGTGTTGCTCCGATACCATCATCTTCTATGGAGAAATAGTTTACTCGGAGCTCGATCAGGCGGGAGGTTCTTGTGAAAAAAAAAAAAGGACCGTGGTTTTGCGCAAGGCTGTCCATTGACAGGAAGTTGAAGGACTTGGACTTGGAACAGGGTCGTGAGTGTTCTCACTACCTTACTTTGGTATTCAGCCAGCTCGAAGAAGAATCTCACTTTTCCGAATTAACCACCTCATGTTCATACTTCTGAGCTAATACAAGAGACCAATAACAAGCTATGTGAAACATACAATATAACACGTCGCCATCGTCCCTCTTCCTAACCTCCACGTCAACCCTTGTGAGGCTCTACTGTTCATTCTCTCCTGGTTCCCTCAGCCACAGGTGGTCTCAGATTCTTGGTCGGCAATGGCTTTATCACTAATCTACTTCAATCGACATATCGTGTGAAACCAATGACCATCTCCGCGGGGGTGTTCTGGATGGTGCGATCGAGGGGTTCCGTGGAATTTCTATCACCTGGTCTCACTTTTCCATCTCGAAGACTCCATTACAATGCAAGATGCGGAGGAAAGAGGAGAGCGTGTAGCACCTCCACCCCCATCCCCTAACAACAAACCGTTATCACTGGGGTCTCACTTTTCCATCTCGAAGACTCCATTACATTGCAAGAGTGCGGAAGAAACAGGAGAGCGTGTAGCACCTATCACCCCCACCCCTTACAATCAAAAGCGAACAACAAAACCACTCACACGACCCATTCATACTTCCTGATACTTCTGACTAACGCATTTCCACCCTTGAGAACACTTCACGCTCTACACTCTCCATAAACATCCACGGTTCGAATATATTTGTCATCCAAGCCCCAACGACCCCTCTAAAAGAAGGAGGTTAGATTGACTGCGGGGAAGCCCCCGATTTAAATCGAACGTGGGCCCGTGGGTGTCATACGAGAATGGTTGGTGAGAGTGTGAAGTACTGATTTGTTCATACTTCGTTCGTGATTTCTCTGTTTCTGGAATCCGCAGAATGGAATACGGTTCCCCGTGCTAAAAGAGTTCTTGAATATTTTGCTGATGGTCTGCGTGACTTGTTCCGGGGATTGGTGTATTGGCGGGTGTGTGGTTGGTTTTTGGAGGTCTGTCAGCGGAATCCACGGAATGGAGTGCTAAAAGAGTTTTGAATCTTTTTGTTGATGGTCTGCGTGACTTGTTCCGAGCATGGGTGGTTTTTGGGTGAGTTGGTGATATTGGTGGTAACCAGTGAGTAACTATATTCGAAAAGGGGAGTAATAATGGATTCCGCGTGGGATTCGAGGGAAGATTCTTAAGTGGCGCTTGGGAGAGTTACACCGAGAATGAGAACGTATGGTCATGGGGTTAAAAGGAAGGAAAAAGCCTTTCCGTTACGATGTCCATTTTTGTGTCTGGTCTTTCGTGGCACTGGTTAGCGTGGAACCTGAGAAGCAACTTGAGAGAGTGAAAATATACGCGTATATAAACGCCCCTTGAAGGGTATGAGAGTTGTACCAGGTGCCCTTCCCCTTCGACTTCTCTTCTAGTTCTTGAATCACTTAAACAGCCTTCCAAACGAGCCTCCCTCGAGGAAAATGTCAGAAAACAGCAAGGATCTCGAAAAGGGCCAGGGCGGCCAGAATGTTGAGTATAATATGGATCATCATCACCGGCAGCAGCAGCCACCAAGACAAAGCAGGAGGTTGGCTAATCCGGCACCTGTGTGGGTATTCTTTCCCGTTGTCTCTAGAGTGTTGGACGGTTGTCTGAACTGTAACTTTAGTGGACTCTTCTCTTTCGCGGCGACGACCTTTTTGTTGTCGTTGTTTATCGTTAACACACGAGGAATCACAGTGCCAAATTTGGTCGTTGGTATGGCAGTTTTTGCTGGAGGTCTCGTCCAGCTCTTGGCTGGTATGTGGGAGATTGCAAACGGAAATACCTTCGGAGCTACTGGTAAGGAAGGACGTGTTGGTGTTTGGTTTTGGCTAATATTCATGTGCGATCATTCCAGCCTTTTCTTCCTATGGAGCGTTCTGGATGTCCTATGCCACGATTCAAATCCCCGGATCGGGTGTGATCGACTCATTCAACGGTAACATGGACGAATTCAACCAAGCATTCGGGTTATACTTGATTGTGTGGTTCATGATCACCGTCATGTTCATGTGAGTGCTTCGGGTAAACCAATCCAGGGGGGGGGTCCATTCAATGACGTCAATCCCATAGCCCACCCGTCCTCAAGAAGAATATTGCATTTGTGATTTTGTTGTCTTCTCTCTCGATTGCATTGTTATTGCTGTCGATTGGATCTTGGAATGGGATGGCTTCGTGAGTGCTCTCTGAATGATCGGAAAGAATAGAAGCTGATACTAGGGTCTGTAGTGTTAATAGGGCTGGCGGCGCTTGGGGATGCATTACTGGATTAATTGCGTTCTACATTGGCGTTAGTATGATGATGTCTGCTGAGAAATCGGCGCTCTTCCAACTTCCGTTGGGTGTGTTGTCGGATTAAGGCGGATCTGCTTATGATAATTCGTATACGAATTAAATGATACGGTTGACGACTCGAGGTGTAAGGTGTGTTAAGTAGAAAGGGCGGGCGTCAAAGGAGCGTCTTAGAACAAGGGTGGCGGGAAATTACACACGGTGCACGGGAACTTTAAGCGAACGAGTGCCGCAGAGTGAGGATTTCCCGGAAAACGGGGTAGATGTACAGGGTGTGAAAGCAGTCCTCTAGTCTAGAGGTATTGTACGAGTGATATGTTGAATGGGTGATGACGGGAACAGGGTTGATGGAAAAGGAGATGAGAGGCACGTGAATCCGAAACCTGAGTGGGCTGATAACTCTGCTCACCGTCATCATCATCTTCCACGTCTCCCACATACCTGCCCTCATACCTCCAACAGTCACTCAGCCTCCTGGGTAATCCCATTACTAAACGGAATAATCGTCTCTTTCTCACTTTCCTCCATCTCTCACCTTCCCTTCATTCTATTGCACCACTCCAACTGCCGCGAGGAGCGGCTCCCGGTTTCCCATGCCTGAATACGTTTACGCTTTGCATGACTTTGTGCCTGAAAACGACGACGAAGTCCCTTTCTGTGCAGGGGAGCGCATTGAGGTCGTAGAGAAGGACGACCTGTACGGAGATGGATGGTGGCAGGTAAGTCCAAGTCCGCATCACGTTGGCTTTCGCTGCGGCCTTTGGGACCGCCTTTTCTCACTCTTTGGGTGGTAGCGGACTGGTACAGCCTCGCATTCCAGAGCCCGTTTTTCTACTTTTCATTTTTTACCGATAACCTTTTTTTCACCACTCATGTTTCCTTCTTCTTAGGGCCGTAATCTGGCGGGCAAAGTTGGCCTGTTTCCCGTGAGCTACACAACCCCTGCTGCCCCAACCACCGTCCCCTCCACCACCTCTCCCGAAAACGATACCGGTTCTACTACCAATAAGACTACCGACCTCGGGCAAAAGACAGCACTCAATGTACTACCTGAAGAATCAGAGTCCGGCACCCCTCGACCAGACGCTGACCGCCCCATCATCGCACCAATCCCTAAAGCAGCCCCTCCCCAGTTCCTAAACGGCAACCATGATTTCGAGGGATCCCGACCCTCCGGCGACGGGGTGATGAAAGCCGCTCTAGCCGATGTTCAAGAGGCTATCGAGCAACTAGGACGCAAACACGGCGATAACGACGGTGGTCGTAGTTTCAGCTTCGTCAGCACTCGGGACGACAGAGATACCGATACCGACATTGACCTAAGTGACCTTGATGCGACTGATCAGGGTGGTGATGATGTGGAGGGGTGGCATAGGGGTGCGAGGATGAAGTTGGCGGAAAAGGCGAGGCGGGCTGTAGAGGAGGCGGAGAAGTTGGAAGCTATGATGGGTGGTTTGAATGCTAATTCTGACCACCGTGTAGTTGCTCCGCCAATTGAGGTGGAGTTGAGCGATGAAAGCGAGGATGAGGTGGAACGTGATGAAGGGTTTACCAGTCGAAGCACTGCTATTCAGGGTATACCAGAGGAAGATGAGGACGTTGAAACTGATGCAGAGGTCCCTTCAAACCGGGAAAAGGGTACTGCTGCTACGACCACCACACCAGCAGCAGCGCCTATTACTCCTCCCTCAAACGAGGATACAGCAGTCTCGCTTACTCTACCCGAAGAGGATGAAACACAAGCGGAAACCGCTACGGCAACTCGTTCATCCTTCCAACTCTCTCATTCGCCAGCCATTCCCGCTGCTGCGGATTCATCATCCACTCAAGCCTCCGAGCCACATCCCAGCACACACCGCTCCTCCTCCTCCTCAACTTCGCTTCCAGCAGGTGTCCAAACTAACTCGGATAACAACGTCAATGTCAAGACGGAGAGTCCCGTGCTCGACTCTACACCTGTCCCTGAGCACACGCGCTCTAGTACCCCATTGCGCGAGGCGGCGACACCTTCAAGACCTCTTTCACCTCTCCTTCATTCTCCACGTAGACCTATGTCTCCCCCAGTACCAAAGTCGAAACATACCAGTGTTGCGTCGGCGAGTTCGCTTAGAGGTTCTGCACGAGCCTCGATTCCTGCTGCAGCATCACCTGAGCCTACCTCGGCTTTGCCACCTGCCCCTGGGGGCCCTTCTCCACCTGTGCTTTCTGTTCAGCAGGCGAATTCGGTCGCGACTGGTAGTACTATCAGAAATACCACTTCCCCTCCGCCTATTACGACCTCGCCAGCACCTGCTATGCCTCCTCCAGCGGCCGAAGAGAAAAAGAAGAAACCGCATCCTTCAGAATGGACGCTCGAGGACGTTATAGATTGGTTAAAGGCTAAAGGATTCGATCAAGACGTCTGCGACAAATTCATCGGTACGCCCCCCCCCTCCCCCCCCTGCTCGTTTCTGTAACCGACTAATTACTAATTAACATGATAACATGATACAGAACAAGAAATCACAGGCGACGTCCTCCTCGAACTCGACGTCAACCTCCTCAAAACCGAAATTGGTATCATGGCATTCGGGAAACGTGTTCGGATATCGAATGCGATAGCTGAACTGCGTCGTCCGCCATCGTTGACGTATTCGGATCATCATGGGATGGAACCGTCGCCTATGGGTATGGCTATGGGTATGCATACGCCTATTAGCCCACAATCGCAGATCCATTCGAGGACGCAGAGTCAGAGTCAGAGTCATCATTCGTTCCCTGGTACTGGAACTGGGATTGGACATACGTATTCGCAGAGCTTGCAGAGTTCGCTTGGAAGTCCACTTGGGTTTACGGGACCTGGGAATGGGATGAATGGGTTTAGTCATGGGTATGCGAATGGGAATGCTGTAGCTGTAGGGCAGGTGGGTGTGAATAATGGGGTTGTTGGGCAGTCTGGTGGTGGTGGGGGTGGTGGTGGTGGTTTTGTTGGAGGACAGTTGGTGGAGAGTCCGTCTTCGCAGAGTGAGTATGTGAATGTTAGTAGAGCTGATGCGGAGGGAGGAGAGTCGAGGGGGTTAGGGATTTCGAGTGAGAATGGACTACTGGTGCGTTTTGGTTTCTGGTTTTCTTGTTCGGTTCTTTTGTTGATGTCTTTTGTGGTGTAGAAACCTCGTCCTGCACACTTGGCGTTGTCGCCGTCGGATGGAGCATTGAAGGCTTCTGTGACTGTTGACGCTATACAGCCCAAACTCGTCGAAGAAGAGAAAGAAGATCGTGGACATATGAGTGATGGAGAGATTGTTCCTGCTCCTAGGATGCGCAGGCGGTTGTTTGGCAGGTCACATGATTCTGCTAGTTCGTCGCTTCGTCATTCAAAGGATATGTCGCCTCTGGGGTCGCCACTACCAGAGAAGGATAAGGACAAGGACAAGGAGAAGGAGAAGGAGGGTAGTGTGTCTAGTAGGCATGGAAAGAGTAAGAGGAGTATAGATGGAGGTAAGGGGAGTGAGAGGTTGAGTATCTTTGGTGGAACGTTTGGTGGGTCGTTGACCAAGGGAAGAAAGCCTCCTCCTAGGTACGTCTCTGGTTTTACACTAGTTCTGTGATGGTATGCTCATGCACCTGCTAGTGCAAGCCCTGATGACACTCCGTCCGAGAAATCGTCCACTTTGTTCGGTCTCCCTCGTCTCCATTCCAGCAGTATCCGCAAGTCGTCCTCTACACATCGTCCATCTACACCTACGGGTTCTCCACGAGGACTCGGAGAAAACCAAGACTTGTCGCCGAAGATGAGGACGATGAGAGAGCGGGATGTTAGAGATTCTGTGTTGCGGAAACGCACTATCTCTAGCCCCTCTAGTAATGGTGCGTCGCCTACGGATATGGGTGGTTTGTCGGCTGCTTCGTCTTCTGGTCTTGTGAAACCTGGGAGAAGCATTATTGAGCAAATTGGAGAGCCGGATCATGCTGGGTGGATGAGGAAGAAGAGTGATAGATATAATTCGTGGAGGAATCGGTACTTTGTGCTCAAGGGCCCGCATATGTATTGCCTGAAGAGTGATAGCAAGGCGGTGAGTCGTGTATGTGCTTTGATTAAACATCAGGTTTTTTGACTGGAAGGTATAGGAGACGAAGATTAAAGGGTACATTCATATCATCGGATACAAGGTTTCGGTGGATGAGAACTTGGATCCTGGTCGATATGGGTTCCGGATCGATCATGATCAGGACAGGACGCATTTCTTCAGTTCGGATGAGAAGGTGGTTGTTAGAGATTGGATGAAGGCGATTATGAAGGCAACGATTGATCGGGACTATACGAGTATGTGGCTTTAATTTCTTAACCCATTGACAATCCTCATACTCCCTCATCAGAACCTGTCGTGTCGTCCTGCAATATACCCACGATACCTCTCACAGTTGCACAAGCCATGAATCCCGCGCCACGTCCACCCTCTCCAACAGCCCGCGCCGCAACTCAAAAAGCACTCCGCCGCGAAAATCCAAATCAACTCTCTACCCGTGACGCACAGATTCTTATGGGGCTCTCCTCGGGCGCCACAGATGGCAAGGATAGCCGCGCTCGTCCGGTTTCGTTTTTCACTAATCAGGATGTTGGCTCAGGTTCTTTGAATACGAATGGTGGTAGTGATCTTGACCGGAAGCCATCGACTGGTGCGGGCGTTGCTGCCAAGTTGGGTGCGTTGAGCTCAAACCCCGGGCCGGCACCTCCGAGACCATCGAGGGAGATGAGGAGAACTGGGTCCATGCGATCTTCTACGCTTCTTGGGAGTGGTGAAGAATCCCTTATCGAATGGGCCAACTCGCATCTCCCGCCCCACCTCCAAATTACTGACCCTACAGGTCCACTATGTTCTGGCTTGGGCCTCCTGAGGCTCGCGGAATCGATCAAGGGCAAGCCTTCTTCACCGCCCGTACCGGATTCGGCGTTCCCGGTAGACGCGAACGACGACAAGCTAGATGGGTTGTTTAGGCTGTTTGACTTTTTGTTGGATAATGATGTGAAGATGGGGAGTGTGAGTATTAATGATGTGAGGCAGGGGAAGAGGGATAAGGTTTTGCAGTTGTTGAAGGCGCTTAAAGGTTGGGAGGATAAGAGACGCGCGATTGTGCAGAGTATTGGGAAGGGTGCTGTTCAGGCTGGTGGGTTTGTTGGGTTCTAGATTTTTGGAATGGGCTTGGTGGTTGCTAGAGTGGATGTAGACGTCGGGTGGACGTTTAGTCTTACTTGTTCCTTTTGGTTTTCTTTTTTTTTCTTTCCCTTCTTTTGCTTCTATGGTCTTCTCTTTATGTATGCTTGTTGTTTCTACCCTACTGACACTACCCTCTTCTCTTCTAACGACACGCCTTGCCGCTCCTTGTTTGGCTTTTTCTTCTTTATGTCATATTTTGTCATTCCTTCTGTCTGTTTTTCTATATCTCTTTTTACATGATTCCCTCTTCATCCTCCCGGATGTAAATATTCCCTATTTGCTCGGCGCATTATGACAATTGGTGTATTTCGAATACATACGTTCGACATACATAACTGTTCGATGTTCGACATGTGTTTATAACTAACTAACCTATTGTTCCCTGGGCTCCGACACTTTATCGAATGAACCATGTAAGCTCTCGTGCGTGGGGATGCTACTCCGTTTCTCGTTTGACGCCGCTACCGTTTCGTCATCGCGTTCACTTTCCAGCGCGGCGGTAGCCTTAGTCATTTCGTCTGTGGAAATGTTGGGCACCGGTCCATGGAACCATTTATGTGCTGAGAGAATCCAGGAGAGGGAAGAGAGGATGAATACAGCCAACACAATCACGACTGCGTAATCTAATCTCAAACCATTAGTACTCCGGGCATTTGCGATGGATTTTCTGGAAAAAAGATACGCACTCATGTCGTCCGACGACTTGATATGCGGGTTCAGCGGGAATAGAAGGACGACGCTGACAAAGAGGGCCCAGAGGACTGCAACAGCTCCGATAGGTCGGGACCACCGACCGAGGTTGAACGGACCAGGCTTGAACGTCTTATGGCCGTAGGTGATACGGAGGAAAATTGGAATAGCATAGGACGTGTATAAGCCTACGACTGTTGCCCTTTATCAATCCGAGGATGAGTTCAAGTCGAAATAAGGTAGGAGTGAGCGCGCACCCAGCGAGTGAGGACAGTGCTGTATCACTCCAGACGAGGACACCAATGATGGCTGAGATAACCATGACGAGCCAGACGGCATATACGGGTGTCTTTGTACGAGGGTGGATTTGTTTCCACCACCGTGAGCCGGGGAGACCGCCATCTCTCGCGAGAGCGAAGGTGACCCGGGAGGCGTCAACGCCTTGTGTCACTCCATTCACCCACTATGATATAGGACAGAAAATCATAAGTGAGGCTGGCGATGGATTGAGGAACGGAACTCAACGTACCTGGACAGCGATACATAAACTCCAAACAGCTAACATCCCCTTCTTCCCAAAGGTGTCCAAATAAACTTGACCCATGGGCATACTCAAGTCAGTGTTCACTATACGTGTAACATTGGACGTGGCAAAAGAGGCGCCAATGAGCAGGAAGAGGCCAAGTATTTCGGTACCCAACACGCCAGTGATCATTGCAAGAGGAGCAGCGCGTGAGGCAGAAGAAACTTCTTCGGAGATGTGGGCTGCTGCGTCATCTATGAGAGATTATAAGAAGGGTGAGGGTGCGAGGGAAGGAAAGAGGGGCATACAGCCTGCGAGGACCCACATTGCGGCTGTGAAGGACATAATGAACGCCCACCCATCTTTAGATTGATGTCAGGGCAATCGAGTAGGAAGAAGTGGACAAGGCATACTGTTATCCCAGCCCGTATTATTCTCCAGCAGTGTGAAGGCGTCTTTTGCTGGGGTTCTGTTGGAACCTGGTGCGACTATGAGAGCGATAGCAGTCGATATCGTCGTTGCAACTACAGCACAACAGTTACCAAACGTCTCAAAGGGAGGGAGGACAAACCATTGATAAGCCCAGTGAATAAAGAGATCCTAGCTAAGAATTTCGAGTTTGACGGGCACACGATAGAATGGGAGAGAAGGAGGGCAAGGAGGATACCGAATGTTGGTGCGGGTCCGAGATTAGCATTTCCATCTGAACCGACAGCTATGCCTGTCGTTATCATCTGCGCACTATGATCACGCACACGTCAGATATTATGCCGGAGTAAGGCTGAGAAGGTGTCGTACTTGACGAATTCAATTGAGCACACGAGCAATATCTGCCCCGTTACGTTTGCCCAACCTGTTATCCAGCTAATAAGAGGTGCATATTTGGGAGGTGCGAGTTTGGCAGAGAAGTAATACAGGCCAGCGCTGGTTCTAAGCCGATGAAACGAGATCGGCATTTAGTTGCAGGTAGGCTATGATTAGAAACGGGCGTACGGCATCGCGGAGGTTAATTCGGCCAATGAGAGTGCAACGCAGATTACGAAAAGACTTGGGATGATCCAACCAAATGTCATGCCCAAATGACCAGCTAGAATGCAGAAGATGTTCGCGAATGCCCGGTTTAAAGCATCACTCCTAAGAGAGGCGCACCAGTGACCAAAGGGAAAAAGTATGTTGTAGACACAGAAGCGCATACTCCCATAATCGAGAATGCAAATCCTATCGTGTGTATGGGCTTCATACGACTACGCGGTCAGTGATAAAATTGTAAACATATAAAGAACGAAATACCGAGAAATCACGCCGGAACTCGCTCTTGTAACCTAACCTCGCAAGAAGGGCATCATCACGTCCGTGGTCCTGAGTACGCCGAGTTGCTCCATCATGCTGTCTGTTCCTAGGCTTTTCCAGCATTGCGGAATAACAGTATGTGGGGGGCGGAACAGAATGGCTGATAACTAGGCACTGCGATAGTGTTCCATGAGGCATACTTGTAGATAAGCTTCTGATGCACCCACGCCATTCCGTCTGTTGCCTTGTAAAAGAGCTGGGTTCACATGCATTCATATCGCTGAGTTTTTATTAGAAACTGGCCCTTGGTAGCCGGTATCGTTGGCTGAATGGGTGTAAGGAAGAAGGTCACTGTAGCGACGTGGAGCATGTTCACCACACATATCATCACTAAGTTTTGCAACGAAATAACAGTTTTGCGCTATATACCACTTTCCGATGTAGAAGTGGCACTTAGCATGTTATGCGGATGAGTTTTTCTCGGAGGCATGGGAGTGCTGGCGAAGGGTAAGGGAAGAAGAGGACGATAGAAGATTATTATAAAGCAACCACGGCTGGGAATATCCACAAGCTACGCCGGAATTTGGGTCACTATCTGAATACAAAGGTCCTCGGATCTAATTGTTTAGCAAGGGTGGAAAGTAGACTCATTTGTTATACTTACATTGAAAAAATGGCCCACATATTCTGGAAAGTCATCGTGGCGCCCAAAGGTAGGTTAAAGTTACAACGTTACCAAATTACGCATTTCTTGGCGTGAACTTAGAAAAGCTTGGGGAATGGTGGTTCCCACGCATCCTATCATCTTCGTATACGATATTGCTCTGCGAACAATTGTATACGCAGGTCAATGATCCAAGCTATGTTGCCGCCGGGGGGATGGCGAACCATATAAATTTACCTGTTACTTGCGACAGCACGGGAACGGATTGCAGTTTCATAAAATATAGTCCACCGTAAGAACACGAGCAAAACATCGTACTTCTCGTATGATCACAGATATGAAAGACCGGAGCCAAGCATGCGGACCTTGTCATATTAAATTTCACTTAGAAATGTCATCAGACATGTGTTCGCGGCGAAGCCTCAATGTTTCCTAAGCTGACCTCCAAAACTCATCGATACGAACTTGACACGGATCCTCGCTCGACAAATCTGACAAGACATCTCATTCACCATTTTTGGAACAATAAATTCAAGTCGGTAGTCCGTGCTTGCATAACAGGAGAGTAGGAGCAGGTTATTACCCTGTGATGAGTCACTTAGGCGGGTGAAATACCATCGAACCTAGCTGAGGGCTCTGGTGGTCGTAGCGACGTGCATCCTTATCCCTGTCACCTCACAATCATTAGCGTGCTTTACCTCCGGAATGTCAATATTTCTAAAAATGCATGGACGCCCAGTCTACCCCACCCGTACACTTATAGACACCGGCGGTAAACAGAACGCTTGCGTCATCATCTATCACGTTGAAAATTCACCATCCTAGCGACGAAGGCTACCGCAGTGTTCTAATATCGGAACTTCTCTGGCGCTGTTGGCTGGATCCTGTGTAGGTAGGATAAGGCTTGGCGGCCTGTTAGACCGCCACTATCAGAGTAAATATATGTCCTTGTACACCAATGCTAATATGGTAAGGATCTCATCATGGAGTAGCGCGGACCAGTGCTCTTGTTGACAGTAGTTTCATTCTAAACGCTAGAAACGCACCACTACTTTCTAGATTCAAAATCAACTCCAATATTGTCGAGTCACTCAGCTCGAGGCCTCAAGCTCTTCAAACTTTAAAACATTCGTCCAGCAGGGTAGTAGGGTGTATGCTCGACACCTCGAGTGCTAATAAGGTTTCCATGACAGGATCTATCAAATTGACTAAACCAGCTGCCAGCCAATTCATTAACGGATCAAGGCTATTTACCAAGTCCATCCGTGATAACCATCGCTGAGATGTTTTGTGTGGACGGGCGTAAGCCGCCAGCCGCCACGGGCAAGCAACTTCGTGTGGAGTGGGAGCTCTGGTCACCGCTCATGGAGCGAGGACTACTTGTCATCCGTCCAGATCAAAGGCTCCACTTCGTCGTTCGATAGAATTGTATATTTTTGTATTTAGTGGTATCACTCTAACCTAACCCATGTCTGTTCCTGTGTAGGAGAACATGTCCAGGGATTTGTGAGCCTGAAATTTCTATGGGGCTTAGAGGTCATGTCAATAATCGGAATATTCCATTCCGTTCTCGACGCAGCAGTTGTGGGCAATGCAGGTGAGCGACAGAGCCGTTGTTAGCGTATCTCGGGAAATGATGACAACACCGAGATGTACACCAAAACGACTTGACAATGCCTGTCTTGGAGCAAAAATTCGCATATGTACACCTTCTGGATGTCTATCATCACCGCTTCTTGACCTGCAGGAGGGTATAAAAACCCTCTTGGCCATCCAAATCTACCAACAACAAACCTTCTACTAGTCCTCAAATAGCCTACTCAACCACAAATGCGCGGTTTCTTCACTTTCCTCCTTGCTGTTGCCCCACTGGTTGCCGTCCAAGCAGCTGGTAAGCATAATCATAGCAAGAGAGGGCGTACCTCACACTAACACATTTCTCTCTCCAGATTTGAGGCGCGCCTGCGGCCCTCCCGATGTCAACCCTGCCACAGTTAACCTGATCAAAGAATTTGAAGGCTTCGTCGACAGACCGGGCCCCGACCCCAGGGGTCTACCTACAGTCGGATTCGGACACCGCTGCCAACAAAAGAACTGTGCCGAAGTCCCCTTCAAATTTCCTCTCACTCAGGAAACTGCAGCCCAGCTTCTCCAAAGCGACCTCAAGACGTTTGAGAAATGCATCTCAGACGATCTCAATGACAACGTCAAGTTGAACGACAACCAGTACGGTGCCCTCACTTCGTGGGCCTTTAATGTTGGATGCGGGAATGTCAAGTCATCGGATTTGGTGAAGAGGATGAGTGGTGGGGAGGACCCGAACGCAGTTGCACAGTCGGAGTTGCCCCAGTGGAACAAGGCGAACGGAAAGGTTCTTAATGGATTGACGAGGAGGAGGAACGCGGAGGTGGCATTGTTTAAGACTCCTTCGAATGTTCCTGCGCACCCCCCGCCTTGTTAAAGGATATTGGCTCATGGCATTCTTGATATTCTTGGACCGTAGTTCGATGTATGTATGCAATTGGCCCCTATGTATATATCTATGTTGCGAGCTGAAACTTGTTGAATTTGTGATGAGGCACGGACGAAAAGAGCAACGACTACAGACCTGTCTAGATGCCAATGCACCCCGAAAGCTTTTGACCGCTTACCAGTGGTGGGAAATATATTATGACTTTGGAAAAATTAAAAAATGAAAATCAGATTTGCAACAATTCTACGAGCAAGATAAAGAGGGGGATAAGGCGATTGGTGGGAACGGAACGGGAGGGGTAGACAAGGCAGATGAACGCCTGTTGTTGAGGCAGAAAAAATTTGAGCATAAATCTTGAAATAGAAAGAAAGAAATAGAAAAAGAGGACTTATTTACGGTACTAAGACGCTTCATGTGTCCAATAAGTTCATTGGCTATGTCGGTTACATTGAGTATGGGTCTGGAAGGCCGCTGTCGTTGTCCACGTCGGCCTCACTAACAGGGGCGGGAACAGGAAAATGAGTTGAACTCGAGATAGTAATCCAGATGGTAAGAGAAGAAGTTACAGGTCTTCGTCTACATACTGCTTTATCCCATTTTCCTAACACGAAATCCGCCATTTCTAATATAAGCTCCTTCCGAACACGGAACCGTCCATCCACAGAACCCAGTGTTCGTCATCCAGTGTGAGCCGAAGGCTTACAGGGTCCAAAGGTGGTCAGAGTAATCTTGATATTGCTGTTTTCGGTGAACATAGTAGGAAATGAAACTGTCAAGAGCTTGCACTTTATTCATGTTATATGCACATATGCCTCATTCATGTGCGTACCTTACCTATGCCCCGTATAAGTATGTGACTACAGTATTTAATAAACCACTCTGTAGTTTTACATTCCTTTTCTCCACTAGCTTCACTAAGAGCTCAACATTCCTTACTACTTGGTATCATCTTTGAAGGCACTCCTCAAGGTTGTCCATTCCTGACCTTTATCACTTACGTTCCCTGTTTGTGAATCCTCTGATTGTGAATAACTAGTTCACTCTCCACTGATGCTATGCTTGTGTAGCAGCAATATTGTTCCTCTCATTACATGATCTCGTCCCCACATCTCTAGCTGGCATGATTTACATTCTATACAGCTGGTGGCATAATGACATGAAATCCCGTATGGTGGTAATCTGATATGTCTCGATTGTCTTGTGCATATTATCGTATGTACTTTGATCGGCTCCAATACATCCCGACTTACAAGAGCACGATATAAGACCGACAATGATGTGAGACTAAACTTAAATGAACCGCCTGGGTGAAAGGAAGTTGCATGGAGTTGGTGCCGATGTGGCCGTCGGAGTCTCTTTCGCTTCTCTTTCACTTTATTTCCTTCCTTCCTTTGGCTCTCTTTTTCTGCCATAATTATAATGCGTTTTACAGTGTTCTTTCACCGTTCACATTCCGTTGATCACTCGGATTGATAAGCTCAATTATATTCTCTACGGTGACATATTTCGGACCAGGCGCGTGTGGAAGATGCCAGTAGGGTTGGATATCGGATCTCGGGAGAACATATGGCGATCCGATATTCATTAATGGTCGTACGTACTTGGATGTAGATGTCACTGTGTCACTCATGTGGCGGACTCCAGCAAGGACATTTATCTAATAGCTACCCCCCTGGACACGCGATGAACCCCCTGGCGTAATCTGACAATAGCCTGCCGACGTATTCTGTCACGTATGGCATAAGAAATACCGAGTTACATAACTCGAAGTTTACGACTAGATTTACTTTCGTTCCGCTTACTGAATTTCGTACATAAAAAATTCAGGGGACTACGTACCTAATACCGTAACCATTGAGTCCTACCCCCTCTGTTAGGTACATCTTCACTTGAAATCCCCGGTAAATGAAAATCCCTAAGTGTAAATCTCTCCCTACACCACGTCATTTCTTATCTCTCACCTCACCGTCTTGACTCTTGCCCCCTCTAGACTCGCCAGACAAAATATCGGCTAACTAGTAATGTTTGGACCCCTGAGCTCTCCGACACCCCACTTTTCGGGCCACCAGTGAGGTTTTCTGGCATGATTTCTTATCTCCGTTGCTTTTCGATCGATCTATACGATTGCATTCCACTATGTCTGTCTATGGCATCTCATATACGTAGTGGTAGCGAGACGAAGCATGGGATTGTTATTAGCCGACTAGCCGAACGGCTGCCTCGACCCAGGCACCCTAGGAGACGTGAACTCAGCTCCTGCGCCTACTTCTAGAGATTAGTGGATCTGTGTTAAAGAACTGTATCAACGAGTTTCGCTTCCTATCGTGGATGATAGGACGGAAAGCGGAGTTGAGTTGGCTCGAAGCCTGGACGAGACGACACATGGAGTTCACAGTCCAGCTCTCCTGGTCCACGCAGTCCAAGGCACGCCATTCGAACTGAACGAACAAGTGGCATAGATTCAGTTTCTGCAAACGAGTTTGAGATCTAAGATGTAGTCAAAGCAAAATGACAGCTCGGAGCCGCTGCGGAAGATAATGAGATAATGGAGACGGAGGGTGTCCTTCAGGACATAGTGCCGCTGTTTGTGGCCCGACGGGCGCGCGCGTGCCACAACTCCTATTCATCATTTGGTGGCTGTTGCTGTTTTATTGGTGAGGCTGGGCAAAGTTTCTGGGGCGAACCCCCCTTGATTGATTGGTTCTTGAGGTCACGCGGGCGTTCTGTGCCTCAAGGCCTCATGCTTCTTCCCGTGCAGAATCCAACTTCTTGACCGATGATTTTGACGATGATCGTAAAATGCAGGTTCTGTTCTCCCCACGTCCGTGTCGGGATGATGGTGATTCTGCGCTGTTCAGCTCCGCGGTCAAGGGTATACTCGAGTATCGAGTCCGTTGAATGCGCATTGCCAAGGTGAAAACGTTTACTTGCGGACCGTGGGCCGGTCTAGTTTCTGTGCCAGAAGCCGATGCGGTCGTAAGAGATGTAAGCTTGTGCGCAGATAAGATCCATCACCGGATTATCCCGGACGGTCCGGGCGTTAGTGGTCGAGAGGAAAAAAAAAGTCCACGGGTGTTAAGTATAGGCATTGGAGAAGCGGATAATGAAGTGGATAATGCGTCATTGGGTATTTATTTGTGCGAATGTGTGACGAAATTTGGTAAGCGTAAGGGGTTTACCCAGTAAGGGGTGGAGAGGGGGCTAATACAATGATGGTCCATGCGCTAAGAGCTCAGGTGAGCGTGGGAGCGAGGAGAGATAGGGTGATTGTGGCAAAAGCGCCCACCGGTGAGAGTTGATTGCTAGTCGTCGTCATTTATGAGTGGTGAGTAGATCATCACCTAACCTCGAGGCTAACAGGGAGCCGATCGGGCCAGCCACAACTCCCCCCTCTCCTCCCTATTTTCTTCCCCCTTTATTCCTCCCATCTTCATGTCCTCCCCTCCACCTCCTCCTGTCTCTTCTGGTCCTTCAGCTTCTCTTCCCTCTTCTCGACAGTCTACTGATTCTGTGTCTACAGCTTCCACAACTACCCCACCTCCCCCGGACCAATCCACGACATTTCCACCCCCACCGACTTCTTCCACAACCACCGAACCACCACCACCAACATCTCCACCCCCCTCTTCCCCTCCCCCTCCCTCCACCACTCCTCCTCCACCACCACCTTCATCCTCAACAACATCCAATGTCCCATCATCAATACCTCCATCTTCCTCCGCCCCACCGGTGGTCTCCACCCCCTCTACCTCCGTCTTGCAATCCAGCTCTGTGTAAGTGCATATCTTTTACCTGATTTCTCTTATTTTAACATTTTGGCATTGACAGCGGAACGTCTGATGGACAGACGTTTACGACAATGATCCAAGTCACGACTGTCATCCAACCCGCCGTTACAACCACCGCTCCAGCCACAACCACCACGGGCCGAGGCGGATCAAGCATCGTAGGTCCCGTCGTCGGTGGTGTCGTCGGAGGTACGTTCCCTTCCATCCATCCCATCCCATCCCTCAGCCAACGTAATTAACCAACCCACCTTTTCAAAAAAACTCAGGCGTAGGCGGTCTAGCCCTCGTAGCTCTCCTAGTCTGGTTCATCCTCCGCAAAAGGAGAAAAGCCCGCGAAGAAGAATTCGATGGTAACTTTGATCCTGCACGTGTCGTTTCTGGACATGCCAATCTTAATTTGGACGACGATAATCCTGCTAATAGTGTTACGCCCTATCCGTACTCTACCGAACCATACCCACCACCAGGAGTAGGAGGAGTAGGAGGAGGGCAGGAAATGTCACAGAGGCCCAGTATGGATCAACCTTACGCTGCTGCAGCCGCGGTTGGGGGAGGGGGGTATTACCCATACCCACGCTCTTCCTCAGGCTCCCCACCCCCGCCACCACCACTCCCCCCTAGTACCCAATATAAACCTGCTTCTCAACATGGCCACCACCACCCAGCGACGGTTTCACCAAGCAGCGATGGAGGATACACGACCTCTTCAGCTACTCCATACCCCATCTCTTCGAACATGATGTCTACCACGGCCGCCGCCGCAGGTTTCGCTCCGGCGGCTCCGGGTACTGCGTATCTAGGTCGAGGACCTTCTCCGGGACCTTCTGTTCCGCCTTCGGAAATGGGATCGGGGTCGGTTTCTGGGCATGCTTTGGGTGCTGCTGCTGCTTTTGGTTATGGTGGTGGTTATCCTGGTGCTGGTGGTTATCCTGGTGGTGGGAGTAGTAGTGGTAATGGGAGAACTGCGAAAGAAAGAGAAGCGTTTCCTGGGAGGATGGTTATAAGTAATATTGGAGAGGGGGAGGAGGAGGAAGAAGGTGGTGGTGGTGGTGGTGGTGGTTTGACGAGGCAGATGCCGATGCCTATGATGTTTCCTCAACCCCATCCTCAACCTCAACAACATCCGTATTACAGGAATGGGTCTCCGCCGGCGGTGTTACCACCACCACAAGGAGGACATGATAGACTTGGGTATGGTGTACCTTATCCTGGACAATCAAGTCAAGATCTCGGACCTCGGACGCAGGAAGGTGAGAAGGAGGCCGAGGCGTTAGGGAGGGGGAGGACTGGTGGTGGGGGTGGTGGGGTGATTGTACATCGGGATGCGGGGAGGGTGCCGCAGCTTCCTGCTGATGCTGAGGAGGGAGAGGGGGAGGAGATTCCGCCTACGTATGAGAGTATACCTGCTGATGAGAGGAGGTAGGGGAGGTGGATGGATGGATGGATGGTGGATGACTTTTTTTTTTTTATTTTTGGAGGGGGGGGGGGAAGTTCGTTTTTTGTACGGTCGTATTTGGATAGGATTTGTTTCGAATTTTATGATTGACTGTGTGAAGTTGGGTGGTTGTGGTTTAGGAATGAGGGTGATTGGAAGTGGGATATTTTGGAAGTGTGTCTGTCGCCTTGTGCACAGCCTAGCCTAGCCTTGATTCTGCGAACGATGTTCGATGGTCGGTCAGCTGTGATCGACGACGTGCTATTAGTATTTTGGTGAATACGGGATTGGATCATCAGAACCGACTTGATTCGCAGCTTGTTTTTTACTCGTACAGTTTTGGGTGGAGTGAGGTTTAGTCTGGCTAAACTTTGGGGTTGGTTTATGAGCGTATCGATGAAAAGGGTTAACAATAACTCTGAATGTGACTTGCGTAGCGCGCCAAGTCTCAGTCTCATGGGTCAACGGGTTATGCGAGTTTTGGGGTGGAGTGAGGTTGAGGGAGGAGGAGATTCCGCCTACGTATGAGAGTATACCTGCTGATGAGAGGAGGTAGGGGACGATGGAGTTGAGAGGTTTTTTTTTTTTTTTTTTTTTTTTTTTTTTTTTTTTTGAGGAGAATGGCTGTTCGTTTCTTAGTTGGATGTGACTTGTTTAGCGCGCCAAGCCTCGCCAAGTCTTATGGGTCAAATGGTCTTGCACAGCCTTGTATGATGAATATGTTAATCAGTCAAAGAGAGGTGTGAGACGCACGTATCATTTTCGTCTTGTGGTCCCCTGTTTCTCTTGTAGATCGTGCGTCTATGAACATCGATCATTGAGGAACTTGAAGAAATCGATGTTGATCGAGTCGCTACTCGGTCCATAGTGTTGAATGTTGGGATGATCATAAAATCTCGCTGGCGATCCGACTCTTTTGCGAAGAATGTGAGTGATGGATTGCCAGGAGTGGCATTGTATGAAACAGCGGGACGCGTTGGCTTTGGAGTTCGTTCTTGGAGATCAATGGCGCTATAGCTGGTGAGGAAGAGCATGGATCAAACCGGAAATATAAAACGACTTTCGTTTTTATTCGACGATTTTATTACGCAGTGGGTAGCGGTGTCCGCCGTACTCGCGGATACACTCGGCTGAGAGATTCTTAGGGGAGGGTTCGTGACGGAGGCGCGAATTCAGATTGGGGACACTAGCAGAACAGGAAAAACATAACATGACTAACGAGAGCAAGATTTTGACCTAGTGGGGAAAACGTCATATTATTATCTTTCGTCGAACTTAAAGTGGGTGCTGTAGAAGCTTGGGTGATGACTCGCCTTGCGTCCCCGAGGTATACGCGATATATCGCGTCCCCATCTTCAGTAATGAAACAAACAGACAGATACTTTGCATCTCCAAAATGGCAAGTGAACAATGTCAAACGCACCAACTCAAACTCATGCACGCTATTCCAGTCTGGCTCGGTCGAACACGATGCTATTTCCGAGAGCGAGTCGAACGAACCCCGCCTTCTATTCCAGAAATACCTATCCAGCATCTCCGTGACAACAGTGTGACATCAGGAACAGCATAATTACGGTTGATGATATGGAAGAATGTCATAATGATGGGCAGAGTGTTTTACATAGTACTGTGCATTCACTGAACCATTGTTCTATATCGGTCTGTCAAAACAATCGATGTCTGCTAAGGGCTTGAGATGTCTGGTAGTGCATCCGGGCACTGAGTAAGTATAGGAACTTGGCATCTCGTTGAGCTAATTATGTTAATGAAGTGCTCCCTCAACGAGATTGAGGATATTTCTAGCAGGTTTGGCACTGTCATCCTAGTCGGAAGTTGTTCAGCACCCGCTTGCAGTTCGTGCTTACATTGGAACAAAGTGTCATTCGTCGCCAGGTTATGAGCAAGAAACTCAACATTCTTGAACCGAAATAGGAACCCTTCATATGGGATTTGTCTCAGCGCTTGAAGAGCAGTGATGAATCTACCGCATTTCGTATATGGACTATAGCGATTCCTGGAACAGTGTTGCCGAGAGGATACATATGTTCCGACTCCGTGGACTTGGAACCGGAGACGACATGATGGTAGACTGACAGATTGAAGTAAGGACCATCGCATGAATAGACCAGTTCAAATATGTCTGACAACAGCATCTTATCCTTAGATGACACCGCATCTCACAAGGCCGAGTGCTGCTCGCCGATGAGAGTGAGCTGTGGTAGGTTCGCCGGAAGGCCACAAGAATAGTTACGGACTAGTATAAAACCTAATTCCGTCGATATGTGTAACGATCCCTGGACGCTGTAAGATCCTTGTCTGTGGGAATTCGTCCACGGATTTTTTCATCAATAGTATGGACGTTCAATCTGAGGATCAGCGTCAACACTTTAAGTGGGTCATACGCAGCAAAGGATTACCTCGTGCTGGGGTCTAGCAATAGATATTTGCGAGTCCTAAAGCGACCTTTTGCGTGGTTCAGGGCGTCGCGTAGCCAGTGGAGGGACGCTTACGCATTCCAATAGAGCAAAGCGACAAGGGACAGTATGTCTTCAGTCGCCAGGTAAAAAGTGAGTGGATCTACTCACGTAATGGCGGGTGTCTTCACTCCACGCGTTAGCATAGAACCGAGTGCGCATTGTACGATGATCCACCTGTGTCAGAGGCTAGGTGCGATGATGCTATCCTGACCCAATGATACCTGCATGGCCCTGGAGAGAACTTCCCATGAAGGGTCAGAAATACTAGACGGAGAAATGGGACTGGGCTTGTGCGGACTGCGGCTCCAAGCCACAGAGATATTCCCAATAGGCTCTTGCTCAGAGTAAGCCTCGCCGTCAACGAGTAATGAGTACTGCTGCGCTATGACTTTGATACTCCCGAGGAAAGTTTGTTTGACTTCCTCGTCTATATTGCTGTATCAGGAAAGGCGAAGCTCGGGGAGCGGTATGGATCTATTCACGAGAACTGAAGACCTCGATTCGGGAGTTCGCATTGGCCCGAGCGCTCTCGGCAAGTGCGTTCGATTTCGTTAATTAACTGTTAGTCAATGGTATATGCCCTTACTGGAAGTAGGAAATATACCTTAACAAGTGCTTTGGAAGTCTGGATGAGATATCAATTGTGGAGCGACGTGGCTGCAAAGATCTCCGCGACGAGCTCAAAATTCGGGTTTTTACTAGAATTTCTTGGGTGATCCATGCTGGAACCTGGACCCTTGGCGTGTTCTGAGACACAAGTCAGAAACCTCCACATTGGGCTTTCCGATTTCATGACGGGCTTGAATAGCCGTGTGTCCCTGAATCTCGTGAGTTGTAGATAGCATTTCACGATCGTGAACACGATCTGAGACAATATCCCAAATGTTGTGTGCGGAGGTGGAACGGACGAACTGGCGTAGTTTGTTAGAGCGAGGTAATCCACAGATGAACGAGCTACTGTCTGCCAGCCATGTCGACAATAATAACGGCATTCTGGTTTCAAATGAGAAAAAAGCCCGAGTCCAATGAAGGAACGGGCACTGACCAGAGCTCCTTATCCGCAGCCCCGCCGAGCGCAAATGAAATTCCATAGACGGACTTAATGGTATCTGCACGATCGTTTTAACCGCTCGCGTATGCCTGGCATATTGAGGAGTCGTGACAGTGCGTGGGGATTCGAGTACGTACAGGATAGGAAATATTCGTTCGAGGTATTTGCGAACATGGAGCCCAGCGTCGGTCTTCGGTGGATTTCATGTATCATAAGATCTAGGATGAAAGTCTGATTTACCTTGTCAATGCCTTCTCACATAGTTGGAATTTGCACTGCACCCGATATTCTCTCCGCATTCCGTTTGGCGAAATCTTCTGTATCATATATGGCCGAGTAGTTGGAAGGCGTGGTAAGGGGGATAGGTTGTGTACGAGCGGGTGAGGTTGGGAGAGGTTCTCGGGCAGGCAAAAGGGGTTTAGACCAGCCAAACTTTATGTACGTGCAAACCAGGGTCATCATGCACAAAATGAGGATGAGTTGTACTTTACACTTTGCCGACTTGGATCGTGGAGTAACACGGGGTTTTGAGGTGGCAAGCGGAATGGGTGTTGTGAGTCAAGGCTGAGAACGCCCAAGGTTTCGTTTTGGTTCTCAACTTGGAACCTGTGCACACTAGGTTAAGCGGCTCAAATGAAATCGAGCTTCTGGTGTGGAGAGAGTGTAATTACTACGTATTCCCTGCGTGCTCTCGATATTTCCGAGTTGGCACTCGTTGGTTGAAGAGTGGATGATCAGACCGGCCAGGTGCCGATGTCTGGCCATGGGCGCTTTATCACACTGCGGGTGCAACCACCGACTTCTTTGCCACCCCTTCCACTCTTCTAATTCTCCCTATGTAGTCAACCTTATCCCAAGTAACACCTTTATTAAGACGTGACCTCTATGTCTCCATTTGTGGTGTAGGCTCCCAGCACTCTCCCTACCATAAGCCAAAGCCATTTTAGCATGCCAAGTAGACAGTACATGCCATCACACTGAAAACTTTGTTTTACCTTTTATGTTCAAAGTTCTTTTGTTCCTTCTGGCGGAGCGCTAGATGAGCTACCAGCTGTGTCATTAGGCGAATGTCATTAAGCATATGTAATGAAAGTCGTGAAAACGAATTCGACTATCAACAGATTATAGTGATACTATAGAGATAGCTATAGGCTTGGTATAACGTTCGTTAGTGAGATAAATTATCGATACAGGCTGTAAAAAGTAGCGATACAGGTAATATACTGTCCTGAGACAAATCCGCGAGTATCTGATCCTTTCTTACCTCCTGGTCACCTCTGCCTCGAGAGTCAACTCTCTCGTTTGACTCACCCTCTGCTCCATACTTGAGCGGAGCGGGTCACGAGACACTTGGTTACGTTCGCGCATAGGGTATTCGTCCTCCTCACCAACCGTGGTCTCGCTAAGTGTAGGAGCCGACCAAGGATTGGTTGACACACCCCTGTCAATAGCATCCTCGGGGGAAGCTCGAAGATAAAATCGTATCCTGATCGCGATCATACAGAACACCACGCCCTCCAGTTTGGCCGTCAGCAAATCGGTGTGAGACTGGAGTAACTGAGCGGACTTACGACCAGCGGAACGATTATATCCATGATGACGAATTGACCGTTGGATTTGATGATACTACAGATGAGGAGGATGAACACTATTATAGTGTATATTGCGGCGCTCTCAATTATGGAGGTAACCACGGGAGATAGGCTACGAGAAGGACGCTGTAGAGACCGTCGCCTCAGATAGATTTTTACCACAATGGCCGCTGATGGGGATAGCATCAATATATGGCTCATGCGTAAACGAGTTGAGGGAGAGCTTACTACTATAGGCAAGGTGGAGAGTCATCGTTGTTGACAAGAACGCGAGTCGGCAGGCCAGCGGGATGAGGGGCAGCATTCCCGGAGATTCGAGCGTTGGTATGGCTGGTAAAAGTCTGATAATGAGAGTGACTGATGGTGGCATGATGAGAGTACTAAACTCGCCCTACAGATTACTATACCCACCTATGTCAAGAAGAATAGCAACAATGCCCGGTATCAAAATCCACCGGCGTTTCTCATAGATGATAAAGCATCTCCAAGTCTTTTCATTGACCCCATCAGCGATTGAATGTTCGTTCGAAGAGGTCTCTTACCACGAGGGCGTCAGCCATGGTCGTTTGTAGGAAGAATATGGTGTTCTTGGCCTTATACATCGGCTCTTGTAGCTCCCCGAAGAATGCTGGATCGAATCCATCATCCCTGAATCGAAAACCTTTGGCCACTCGAACAAATGAAATAGCGAGGTGCTGCAAAATAAGTATCAGCTACATGACACCAGTAACCTAGGCAGCAAGCGCACGGCGGTTGCCATTGCCAGCATTAGGGTAGATACTTGAAACATTCGTTGCCGAGGAACAGGTATTGTCGGTTTTTCGTTGGCGATTATAAGATTAAACAGGTATAGAGACAAGAAGAGGCCTAACGAGCGGCAAGTTAGAGCGCAATAGCAACGAGAGATGGTGATTTGTTCTGACCATAGACGATACTCTCCAGCAGAAGCGCAAGAAGATTGGCGAGGCATAGTCCAATGCCCGACATGGAGAGGAAGGGTTCACCAGACTGGGACCGGGTTCGGGCATTGGACACGGACGTCCATTAAATGCACAAACCTCCCCATGTGTCTAAGCGCATTGAGCTCCGACGAAAATAGGTGCGCGGAACCCGACGATGGAGGGCTTGTTAATCATCAGCTGGGGGGTAATCGCAAAGCTCTCTGTGCAGAGTGCAGGTTCAAGTTTCATCTTCAGCATTGCAGCTTGGCAGACTGCATACTCTCTCCTTTGAAAAGCACGAAAGTCAGTGTGGCCAAAGGAAATCGTGTGCCAAGTATCCATCATTCTCGCCCCCTCGGGCGCACTGATATTAATCAACTTTTTTGAATCCCCATAAAAGAAGAGGGACACGAGTGAGGTAGATATGTGCCTGACGCGTCATTCAATGCCTCTACTCGCTTACGCAGTGCTACGCTTTGCTGTTGGACACTCCACGGGGCCAGGAAACCTAGCCATGAAGTATAGGAAAGGGTCCCGCCCCGACACCGGGGGTGTTTCTGGCCGAGGATACCGTGTGCACTAACAGCGATAGTTGTCATCCGAAGTGAGAAAGTGTGAAGGGCTCCCGAATAGAGCATCAAGGTAATACAGCCGGATGGAGCGGCCGCTGAAGTGGGAATCCAATCGATCAACCTGACAAGAAACACCCCAAGCCAAAGTAATCGGGATATCGCGAACAGACAAAGGTCCCTAGGGCACCTAGTCACCTAACAATACACCTATGGTTGACTGCCGAATGTCGACTTGTGACTCTGGGATCTATCTGATAACTGCGCGATACTAGTGAAAAGCGACGCATAAGATTCATTCTCAGGGATACAAAATACATATGTACTAGACTTTGAGTATTTATAACTAGAGTACCGGAGAAACCATAAGAGCTGACAGAGAAACTAGGATGATCAATAAATAGATGTCGACAGCACACAACAGCATAACCCAATTCCGGAAGAATCAAAGGGACCACAAACACAAAAATGAGTTTGCGAATCAAACCTTAAACAGCTTCCGGTGGCAAACAACGGGCGAACATCATGCTCGATGATTCCTTTGAGTCCTTTCCCATGTCAGACCGAACATCAGGTATCGAACCGGCCATGGTGCCAGAGACGGTCTCATGTTGTCCTGCCATGGACCGATGAACGGACCATCTCGAGGGGAAGGCTGAAACTTCTTCCTTCCCGAAATGGAAGTGAAGTCGAATAATAATGAGACAAAAAGAAATACCCTGCCGAATGAATGGGTGAATAAAGGTGATTGACATGGAGCAGATAGGAAGCTAGGCTTACGACAAGGGATGTGATCATGTCGATCAGGACCCAATCAGCATCCGACGCTTGCTCGAACGTAATCAAGAGCGCCAGTGCAAAAAGGGTATAAAGGGCGCAGCTTTCCACGATAACTGTCACAACTGAACTGACGTGTTGGCCAGCACTGGCGAATCGCCGCAGTACTTGCACCACAATGGCAACTGATAAGGGCTCAGGGTCAGCACCACTATCCCGGTCGCAGTGTAGTGGAAGGTTGACTCACTGGAATATATCAACTGGATAGCGGTGGTAGCAGATATCCAAGCAGACATCCAAGGAAGAGTCAGATGAATGAACACGGATCCAGTTGCGATGGTAAGATAGTGTATGATGACACCCAAGGCAGCTTCGGGCGATGAGAATGTCGTTCTTTCTACAAATACCGGAAACCTTGGGACTCACCGATGTTAAATGCGATTAGTGGTGCTCCGGGAATCAACACCCACCATTTCTTGTCGCAGAGTACATAGCATCTCCATATCTTTGAGGATCGGTCAGGGACGCATTCAAAGCACGGATGACAGACGAACCAGCACGCTATCTCCGAGTATCGTCTGGAGGGCATATAATGCCCAGTTCAGTATGGCATATGGGTGTGACAACTTTTTGAAGAATTGGTCCGGAGTCTGCTGAGGATTACTTGGAACAAAAGCTTGGAGAGCTCGCAGGAAGTCGATGACCAGGTGCTATTACGAGTCCGTTCAGAAAAGACGGTGGGAACTTCAAATGTAGCCTGGAGTCTACTCACTGAAGTCGCGAGCAACATCATGAGAGTAGCGACAGAGACAATGTATCTCTTTTTTGGAATGTCTTTGTTCTTCGAGAAGAGCGAAATAGCGATTAAGACGCAAAATAAGACAAAAAATAGTCCTACGATCAGCGATGAGTACATATCAGGGGTTTCCGGTAGGTATCTGTCATAGACGGACCATAGGTAAAGCTCTCTAAGAGCAGGGCAGTGAGCTCCGATCGGTTGAGTGAAAGGTCCCTAGCCATTTGGGAATGCGGGAGAAACTTTGCAGCCGGCCTCGCAGCGTGTAGTTACGTTGCAGCATTGACTGCTTATAACTCACAATCTGTTGATTAAGATCATCATTTACCATGAGAATCCATATCTTCAGAACAGATTATCATCATAAGACACTGGTTCTCAGAACACATGCACACACACAGGAATAAAAATATCTCAGCGCTGTAGTTGGACATAATGATCGACAAGATGTTCCGAGTTTCCTACGTTGTTCAGAACTTGGTACACCCAGCAAAGTAAAATGCGATGTCAGTTTTTTGGTTGGAATGGCTTCAATCCCGTAGTGAAATATGCGCACGTACAGTGTGAGTTTTGTGCGGAGTGACCTCGTAACGATTTTCGCATTTCTTTCCATTTAGAGACAAGTCCGGTCATTTGTCTGCCTTCCCATCTATTCTTGATAGATGGCTCGATGCTCATGAGTTCTGATGCTCCGTCTGTTCATCTCCTCATAGTGTCATGGTGCACTCAGCCTATCTGGCAACTTAGCTCCTCGTGACGGTATCTGTGCCCAGAATACCAGCGCTAAGAACTCCCGGAAGATCAGCCAAACTGTGGAGATGAACTAAATTGGCCAAGGGTGGCTGGGCCAACCATCTGTGGTTTCCGTTTGGGTCTCGTTCTGTCTGTATCCCGCTGGTATAGGGATGCTTAAATCAACGAGAGACTCCAACCTTGCTAAGAGTTTGGGGGTGTTATTCAAGGAAAGAAGCATGAAAGTAGGTCTGGTAGAAACAGCTCCCAGCCAACTGCGTAGCTGAGCGGCTGTCCTTGCTCAGGGGCCATGATGGACATACTGTTGATGAGTTAGTTAGGTCCGCAAATGTCGAGGTATATCTCGAAGTCAGCGTCTCGGCTTTCACATCATATGCATGACAGGCTTGGCGAAGGTGTTCCATGCGGTCCTATACAGAGAATCATCCCCCAGATCAAGGGGTTAGTGTGCTTATGGAGCATGAGAAGTTCGTCTCACGCCATATAAGTACATCACCACAGCCGGGTCCTCAGGGGGGCGGGCCAAACCCCCGCTGAATGACAGAGGCGTGATAAGGACAGCGAGTGGGCGGTGAGCAGAAGATGACCAAGAAGATCTGGTGGTATGTGTTTCAGCTGGCATCAGCAAAATCAATCATACGTCATTTGCAAAAGTTGATGTGGCCAGGACTGCCCAGGTGTGGTCGCCTTGCAGTCTTGGCGTGTTGAACGTTGAGGTACGGTAGGACGTTCTCACGAAAATAGGGTGTCTTTCGTAATCATCGTTCGATCAATTAAGAGTCCCGTGACTGGCGGATGTAGCTTGGCTTTTCTTTCCACATGTCCTCTTCCGTCGAGCTTGTCACTGGTCTCGTCCTACCATAACCCTGAGCTAACGACATGTGCAAGATGTGCTGGGCCAACCCAAGCCCAACCATTCACGGCCAACGCCTGTTTCTGGAACAGCCCCATTTGTGTGCTGGCAGCAGAACTTGAGTCGCGTGCAACATATTGCAACCCAGGCGCATTACTCGGCCAGTTTTGTTCCGTCTCTACGGGGTCGCATGCAGTATTGTCATCCGCGTTGATACACTAGTGGGCAAAACTTGGACGGACCGGATGTTAGTGCTTCCAACTTTCCAAGGTGATAGCCTAATATAATGATCCCATCGGTGTAGTTTAACAGACGAGTAAAGGATCAGCATTGCCGATGATTACTCCCACTCGCCCCCAAGTTGCCGGTGAGTGCGTCCCGTGGCCTTGTTGAGATAGAAAACAAAAGGGGGGCAGTCATTGCTCCTAGTCGATGTGCGGCATTCCATGCTTTTGCATCTGATTGAAATGAATATATTATCGTTTGGCCGATAAATGGACCCCGCCAAGCAATTCGTCCATGTGGGTGCACGGCTCAAGCTTATCATATTCTCCATCCAGGAGTGGAATTTTTTCGTATATAAAAACTCTTGTGTCAGGTACCCTACCCTTTCGCGGACCATCCTCTTTGCCCCAACTATGGCCACCCACGACGAGAAGAAGTCCGAGAAGGAGATCACCCGCACCTCGAGCGTCGATGTCAAAGTCCAGTACAACGAAGATGGAGACAGCATCATTGAAGGGTCTGAGGGCGTCACGCAGAAGGACTTGGACACTTATAGGCATGTGGCTGATCGTCTTCCTTTGACGGCTTGGTTGGTGGTCATCGTCGAGTTTGCTGAGAGGTACGTTTCCCACTGTGGCGTGTAACATCAACTTGAATTGTGCCCTGTTTATCAGGTGGACGTACTATGGTACCACGAATGTCTTCAACAATTACATTCGTGCTCCTCTTCCTCCTGGCTCGACCACTGGTGCCGTCCTTCCCGCAGACCGTGCGATAGGTGTCCCCGGTGCTCTCCACCAAGGCGTCCAGAAATCGTTTGCCATCAGTGCGTGCTCACGTTATTTATGTTTAGCTGTCCACTCACTTCTGATTAGGGACTGTGAGATGTTTCCAGCCTAACCAACTGATCTATCCTGACGCATTCTCAGTTCAACACGTTTTGGGTTTATATCACCCCCTGGATTGGTGGTATCATCGCCGATACCTTGTGGGGTCGTTATAAGACAATCCTGGTCTTCTCCGTCATTTGCTTGTACGGCTCCAGTGTTTTCGTTTTGAATCTTAGACTTATATCAATCCAGGGCTGGTCATATTATTCTGGTTGGTTCCGCCACTCCTCCGGCGTTGGAAAAATCCAATGTTGCCCTCGGTCTTCTTGTCCTCTCCATCACGATTATGGGTCTCGGTGCCGGGTAAGATGCCCTCTAGTTCTATTGCGCAGGCATTTATCGTGTTGTTGCAGTGGGATTAAGGCCAACGTTTCGCCTATGATCGCCGAACAGTACACTGGGAAGCTTCGCAAGGACACGCTTCCTAGTGGAGAGACTGTTATCAGATCGCCTGCCGTTACTGTGCAGAGCATTTATCTTTGTACGTCCTTCAATTGACTCTTTTGTGTCTCCCTCTGAGTTTCCTAGGGTTCTATGCTGCTGTCAACTTCGGTTCCTGCGGTGCCATTTCGGCATCCTTCCTCGCTCGTGATAATGGCTATTGGGCGACATACCTTGTACCTACTTGTATCTTCGTCTTGGTTCCCTTTGTTTTGGTATTGGGAAGGAAATACTACGTCGTTACTCCTCCCCGCGGTTCGGTTCTCCTCGAGGTTGGTTTTTTTTATTTTTTTATTTTTTTTATTTTCTCGTTTCTTACCGTTTCATTTTCGCTTACCTCTCGTCTCAGACTCTCCGTGTGATCAACTTTGCGTTGAGACCTCGTTGGTCTTTGAATCCCATCAAGACCATCAGGAATATCCGTGCTCCAGACTTCTGGGATCCCGCTAAACCTAGTGAGTAACAACAGTACGTTCAATGATAATCGTGTTTATCTCCTACGTGTAGGTTCGTATGAGAAGGGCAATGTGCCTGCCAAGATTACTTGGGACGATGAGTTCGTCGACGAGGTCTCTCGTACTCTCAACGCCTGCAATGTTTTCCTCTTTCTCCCCTTCTACTGGCTATGTGAGTTGCCTTTCCTATCCCTATTGCAAATGCTTATTTTACTGCTAATCAGGCTATTCTCAAATTGACGGGAATTTGGGTACCATGGCTGCTTCCATGACTCTGAACAAAACCCCGCCCGATCTCATTCAGAACCTGAACCCCATCTCCATCATCGTCCTCATTCCCATCTTCGATTACATCATATATCCAATCCTCCGTCGAAGAGGTATCAACTTCTCTCCCATCAAGCGTATCTACGCTGGTTTCCTCGTCGCTGGTCTTGGTCAGTATTCATTTTGTCTTTCGTTCACCAACCGTGTACTGATATCGATTCAAAAGCCATGGTTTATGCGGCAGCTCTACAACACTACCTCTTCAAATTATCTCCTTGCCATGACAACCAACCCTCTGAGTGTAGAGATGACATTGGGAACCCCGTTGCTGTTCCCATTAATATTTGGGTCGTGTCTGGACCTTACATCCTGGTCGGGCTTTCCGAAATCTTCGCATCCATCACTTCTCTCGAGTATGCCTTCACCAAGGTTTGTTCTCTTTCCTTTGTGGTGGGTCAACCCCCGAGACTGACATATGATGCCACAGGCTCCCCAACGCATGAAATCCGTCGTCATGGCCTTCTCTCAATTCCAAAACGCTCTCAGTTCTGCCCTCAACTTTGCCCTTGTCAGTGTCAACGTCGAACAAAAGTTTGCTTGGCTCTTCGGATCATTTGCTGTTACTGCTTGGGTTGTCGGCACCATCTTCTTCATTGTGTAAGTTTCCACCACCACTTTTCTACATCCTGCCCCCCACGATCTCATGCCCCATTCTTCTCTAGCTTCCGTGATCTCGATAGGCGTGAAGCTGAGCTCAACGCCATTGGTAGTGGTGAACGCCAAGGTTTCAAAGATGAAGCATCAACATGAATGAATTGAATCACGACTTTCGATAAACCATGAATACCCCACTTGGATCACCCATGTAATATCACTCTGTCTTAGGCGTACATTTTAAGATTTCTCCGCGGTGGGATGATAGAATACTTCATTAACCAGCTTCCTGCATGATCTAGTTTGATGAGACTCGAATACAATTAAGATGCCATCCGTCAATCACGCCGTCAAGTCATTGTAATGTATAAATACAAACTTTCGGAGTCTGAACGGACGACATGAAAGGAAAACACAAAAGTGTTACAAAGTTGATAGTACAGATGATCTGAAAGGGGAAAGGGAAAATGGAAAACAAAAGTCAAATCGATCAGCGCCGGAGAAGCAGGAATGACATCGTCAAAATGCCAGCCAAAGCTCCAACTGCACTGACTGTCATCCAGCTCGTGTATGAATTGAACTTGTTCGGAGCAAATCCTGGGCCAGCCAAGGTAGCACCTCTGACAGAGTATAGTATAATAGCTGTGATGAAACCAATGATAGCATAGGACAGGAAGACCATGGGAAGAGAAAAGATAAGAGAACGCTTCTATACGTGAACATCAGCATTTCGAATTCACAAGAGAAGCTGGGATATGACGCACCGAAACCCACATAATCCCTTCACTAATCTGCGGCGCGCTCCTCACCATGTCTGCCTTATACCTGAAGATAGCAACCAACGTGGCCGCCATGGAGAACGAGGCAAAGAGGGTGGCCACAAGGCCCGCAATCCGCGTGAAACTGTCCAGGCCTGGTAAAGAAAGAAACGTCACAGATGCACTCAACACGATCGCCGCCTAGCCAACAGAAAAAGCAAGGCAAAACTAAGGGCTCTCGTAATGTAAGAGAAGGGGAAAGCATGCATACCACAAGACATGTACAGGCACCGATAATGAACATGGGACCCGCAGAGCGGAAGTTGGATTCCTCGTCAATGCGATGCTGGGCGTGACGTTCGAAGAAAATGTAGGGGATGCCGAGGCAGATGATGGAGACGATGACGTCGAGGAAGGTGCGGAGTATGGGGCGGTGTCTGCGAACAGCTGGAATGGTGCTGGCGATAACATCCTTTGGCAGCGGTTTATTGGGGCGGAAGAAGGCTTGACGCCAGATAGCTTCCAGACTGTTGAGATTTAATGCACTCGAATCGCGAAGGGGTCCTACTTACCAACTCGGATGAGAATCCTCGCCACAAGACGGGTCTGAATGCCATCCTGATCGGTAGTGAAGGAGCGAAGCAGATTGTTCAGTTCCTGACATTCCTCTTGACTAAAGGGAGCAGGAACGACTTGGTTGGATGGAAGCAGGCGATCTACGCAAACCTTCAGAGTCTATTCAGAGAGTATCTGAAAAGGAACTTACCGGCCCAAGCCCAACTAAGAGCCTCGAACGCCTCATTCTTTGCGTGAGCAGGGAGGGTGGTGTGGGCAGGGTGACCTTCCATGAAAGACCAGTACCTGTACTCCATGTCCAACTCTGTGAACGGAACGCCTCTGAGATTCCAGCACATAAATGCAACGAAAGGAACTCACGATCCTCCTCCACACCCTTTCTCTTCCCTCCCGCATGTCTTCTGTCAACAACAACAGACCTCGTCTGATGATTAACCCAATTCTTCGACAGCACAAATCCCTTCCGTGGCGTCCCAACATCTCTCAACCATAATTCGCAACCGGTCGGCACGTTCTCCTTCACGTTTTCGAGATACCCGGTAACAGCGTTCAGGACTTTCTCAGTGCGCAAGTTGACATCGGTGGTCACGCGACGCGTAGGATGGACGTAATAGAACGAGCCATCGGGAAGGTGGTATTCGATCCACCCGAGTTCATGAAGCCTTGGAACAGCTGCGAGGGAATGAGGGTTCCAGGTGCCCGCGCTGCCGTTGAGGGGGCTGACGTTGACATGGGTGTTATGACCAGTGGTTGGGGGTTGGAGGTAGGATTGTCCTTTGGACCCTCCGAGGAGAGGACGTGTCTCGCTAGGGGCAAGCATATTAGAAACAGCCCTAGGGTGTATTACGGTTGCTTTCACGTACTCTGTCTCAATATTGCGGTGGTCAAGATCGGTTGATGATGGGTCTTGCTCAAGGGATCTAAGCGAGATTTATCAGTATAAGCCTAGTCAGTGAACGTTAGAGCTCACCTCGCAGGAATAACTTCGTGACGGGGAGGCAGAGGAAAAACAATGCCATGAGCTTCATCATGGCCCTCCGTTGGTGGAGTAGAGTGAGAATCAGCGGTGTGTGGCCTTAGCACAATAACACAAATGAGTGAACTTGAAGAAGGACCACGAGATCAACTCACTGAGGCATGGCTGGTGCATCCGGAGTCGATACAGTGACTCTCGGCGCAGTTGGGTTGGAGGACGTGCCAGAGTTGGAATTGTCAATTCTGATACAAACAGTTTAGTCAAGTCCGAGGGGCTATGAGCCAGAGTGCTTACTTGATAGTAGGAGTGTCATGGCTGGCATTACCGTTGCTCTTGGGCTGGTCGTTGAAGCGAGGGACCCCTCCCCAAACCTCCGAGCCCGAATTCAACTCGTCGATTGGCATCGCACGGAACACGGGCCCATTTGATGATTTTGCTTCCCCGCCAACAGGAGGTTGTTGTTGTTCATGCGCAGGGACGGGCATAGGATGATAGAATCCCGTGATGTCGACGGGGATAGGTGGAACTGGTATTATTGGGGCTGGGACAGGAACAGTCGGATCCACTGCAGGTTCGCTCGGTTTACCATTACCAAGGGTTGTATCATCAAGAGCCGATGGTGCAGGTTGGGAGGGTTGGGCGTTTGAGGAATCCGGGTTGGCCATGGTAGCACCAGGGGGTTTATCAAAGGAAGGTGCGGGTACACGTACAGGAGCGTCAGTTTCAGCTGGCTGAGCAGGTGCGGGTTCGGGTTCAGGAATGGAGACAGGCACGTCCTGGGTTAGAGGCACATCCTGAATAGCGGCGTCCTGAGGCGCAAGAGCGGAACGAGTGACATCACGAGTAGTCGGAGGTTCTAGTTCTGGTTCCTTCTGGGGAGGGACTTCGACCTCGAAATTGGGAGCTGAAACAGAAAGAGGGACATCGCGAACTGAGGGTGCACGTGTCGAAGGCGCGCCTTTTACGGACTCTGGTTTGGGGGGCATGTAAGGATCGGAAACGGGAGCAGGGCGAGGAAGCTCGTCATCCGGATCATCAAACGCGCCAGGTTTTCCGACGGGTGGATCAACGATCAGAGGGGGAACGACTTCAGCTGGACTTGTCACCTCCATCGGTTCCGGACTGGCTGTACGAGCCCCTTGAAAAAGTGGGGAAGGCCCGGGGGGCTCTCTAGCTGCTGCTTCCCTTACAGGTGATTCGTTAATGGGACTGGGTACGATGGGTTTGGGGGCAGGAGGAGACAATACGGCCGGCGAGGTGTCTACTTTCTGCTTGGTGACAGAAGCGTTGTCGAAGGACTCGCGCTCATTGATGGAGGCGGGTCGGGAAGATGGCCGGGAAGAGCTCGAACGACCGAAAGACAGCATGGTGGAGCTTCTTCGCATGGCGTTGTTCAAACGTCCGCTCCACTTGGGCTTTGTGTTCCCGCTGCTCATGATAAACCAAGAGGTTGAGAGATTTGCAAGAAGTGATGAAGTGATGTATCCCGCTGACGTCGATGAGGTCGAGGAGAAAGAAGGAGAGATCTTGGGGACGGGGTAGCAGCAGGTTGTCGTATTATCAAGGTTGTGCCAGGAGGCAGCATTGAGGCATGAATGAAGTGGATCAATGATCCCTTGTTCTCCGTAACACGAGAGGGTCGCGACTATCGTACCCTAATTGTATCGCAGCACAAGGCAAACACGTTGCAGGTCTCCTGGAAGAGTCGGTCAATCAGCCGTAGGATCAACGCAGAATAGATTAGGTACGGTGCCGCTTACCACAAGGGCGCGAAACGCCTCGTTGCACGGTGTCCGAAGGATTCCCGGCAAAGAGATATGACAGGAACATCTCGAAACCAACACGAGGCGCTGTGACAGAACTGTTGCATGTTCAACACGTTGTGCTTGATGCACGACCAAATCGAGCCAGACGCCAAAGGATAATGAATACTTCCAGAACGACATGAAATACATTTGTGTGACGGAAGCTTCATTCGGGATGTAAGGTGGAATGGAAGACTTATTTTACCCGACGCGAAATGACTTTCGGACCACCGTTCGGTCGAAGAAAGAACAAAGAGGGAATGACTCCATTGGCGCAGTTAGTATGGCCAGCTTGGAGAACCCAGTTGCGACTGGGGAAACAAACATGGATACTTAGCCAGAATTGAGTCGTTATGATCGGCTGGGGACACAACATTGGGCGCCGTTGGTCACGCGTCTGTCACATCTCCGTCATGGACAACGACGATACTGGGCCTAAGCAACTCAGGATAACATCAAATGGCAAAATAAAATCCTTTGTTACATTCGCACTCAATTTCTTTGAGGTAAGCAACATTTCTGTTTCATTTCTACGCTCATACAGTGCAGAAATTCGACTCCAGACCTCTTGTGCTTCACACTCTCCCTCGCGATCCACCCGGCCAAACGACGGGCAACCTAAACAATGCAACTCTGGTCATTCCCCGATTGATTTCAGTGGTAGAAATCATCAAACGTGAACACATCAAAGCCCTACATGAGAAGCATTCGCCGCGTCTTCTTGGGCTTCACCAATACAATCAGCTTGGCACCTTGGAAGAACTCGGTTACGGCGAGACCGAGACCGCGCAGGGCAACCGAGATGAACAGATAGCACACGCTCTAGAGGGGAAAAATCAGTATGTCTCTTCAGTCGTCCTCGACACAAGTTACTCAGGGTTCACAGCATCAAGCTCAAACAAACTCCTTACCTCCGGGTAACCCTATCCTTGGAAAGGATACCGGAACTCGATCAGTCTGCCACGTACGTTTCGCAAACATTCCTTTGCACATACTATTGATATACTTTTTCAAATAGCTACCAGCCACCCAAGGTACGGAAACTGTCCAAGTCGGCGAAGATGCGAGCAAGGAAGCGGGAGCGAAAGGCCAAAGCAGCAGGGGGAGATATTGTAATACCATGATCCCAGCCTTACTTGTTGTAGGTTACTGTCATGTAACCTATGGTTGATTAAACACGTCCTCAACGACAATCTCTACAACTTCTTCTCGTGTACAAGTGCTTCAACGTCCTTCCACCAAGCCTTCAATTCTCCTCCCCATCCCCCAATTCTCCGCATGCGTCTCCCGGCCAGGTCAGATCCAACGCCTAACCCGATCTTCGCCATCATCTCGCTGTATCGACGCCGGACCGTCATATGGTGGGTGAGGCACCACCATAGGATACTGTCGCTCGAAAAGAAGATGCTTGAAAAGCTTTCCTCACAACCTGGGCTACACGTGGCTTCCAAATGAAGCCACCTCCGTATCGTTCTGACGAAGATACGTGGAAAATACAGCAACAAGGGCGGATCCAACCCTTCAGACATATCCTGTCAAACAATGACTAGGTGTCAAAAGACTGCAGGATAACCTACAGATGATGTCTGTCGCCTCGTCCTGGACCATTGTTCCGATTTTCTTGGTGTAGGCACCGTCTACCACCCACCCTTTGGAACTCTTGTCGAGGGCGTCACGGACGCGATCCCTTAATTCCACTGTTGGTGTCTCTTGCCAACCTGGATTCCAGTTCAATCTATCCAACGCAATGTATGCGATTCCAAGCTTCTCCGCTAGAGTCGCCGAGAGTGTGCTCTGTTACTTAGTGAGCAATACCACATAAACCGGTGAACGTGGCTTTGACCTTCCCTGCCCCTGAAAGTTCACGACTTCAGAATTTAGAAAGGTCATGGAAAGTCGGCGCTTACCACTATTGCCGACCACCAGGACTCGATACCCGCCCTTTCCATCACCGAGCAGAGGAGGATAGTGTTCCTCCGTCATCTTGACCCCAAAGTCGAACACCCCAAAAATCCCTCCACATAAACGTGCACTCAATGACTGAGTCATTTCGCACTCCCGCTCAGGTTCCGAACTCACACGTGACATCAGACCCCTCTTACTTCAGGATCGCCAAAGGCTGTGTAGTCCACGATGGACTTGGCCAGCAATGCGGCATCTGAGTTGTTATGATTTGGTCCAATGACCATATTCGCGACCAAGGTGCGGGAGCATCAATCAATGACCTGCTGCGCATTCTGGCATTTTGACATTGTCTCATCTCATCGGACCCTCAATGATTCACTCTGCCTGAATTGTCAGGTGGGAATGGCCGTACGAGACGGCGATGCAAGTGGGCCGCTGGCCAAGATGAGGGTGGCTTCTACTTTCGAGTTCGCCGATCCTTGTTTCGAACTGCAAGGATCATTGACGGCGCGGCTGCCCGTCATTAGTACATTCCAAGGAAAGATTAAGTCGATTTCGTCAATCACTAAAACATAGATGATCAAATAAATCAAAATCAAGCTTCATTGTACATTTGTGCACCCTTGGCTTACTTCTCTTGAGAACCCGAGCGACCCCGCCCAAGGGCCTTCGGTGATCCTCGCTAAGAAGTGATGGGGACGCCGAGGACCGTGGCCGCGAGTTCTTGAAATATCCAGGACCAAACCACATACCGCGACGCTGTTAAGTCGGGTAAAATACTTCAACAAACCAGTTCGATAACTCATTTCCCATTGCAGTTCTTGTTATATCTTCTCAAGGTCGATTGGGACGTTTAAAAAAATCTGGCGCTTCTTCATTGAGGGATTTACCTGAGTCATCGAGAGTTTACATAACGTATGCATTTCGGGTCTCCATCATACCGGTTCCATTAGCTTGGCAGCGGGGTGCTCTTCGGTCCCCCCACTCACTCTTCTGCGAGGTCTGCTAGGACCATGTGAAAATGGGCGCTTCTTACAGTGATGCGCCGATAATGAATACGAATAGCGCCCGTTCGAAGCGGACCTTGTGAGTGTGGCTCGTGATGCAACCTCGAGCAAGTTCAATGGGGATTTTCGGCTTTCAAAATCTGGTTAACCCACGGAAAACTTCAAACTCCGTCTCTTCCCCCGGTAATGAGTGCGGTGTGGCGAGAAAGGAGCGAGGCATGTCGTCCACGCGCGGTCGGTGGAAAATACTAATTCAATACATGAACGGCAAGTTGTGAACAGACGGGACTGAGTCGGTCAAGCACTTGTCCCAGTCTTCCGTGTCACTGTTTCATTAAGCTGGAGTCCTCATCCACCTGTCAAGCAGAAACACAAGCTTGACCGAATATTCCCATCCTCTGACCGATTCCATCATTTCGAACTGGCAGTAGCCACAAACTCAGATAAAGTAAACCCATCTACTCAATTTCCTTATTCGAAGCTCTGACTTGGCCGATGGAGTTGTCGAAAAATGTTGTATCTCTTATGGAGAAATTCACCCACTTCGTGATTTGCGAGACCCGTGCCTGCCGGCGACCTAGAGAGCTCACGTCGACACGCTTAACCAATTTGCGGAGCCTTTCTCCAAATCACCGTATCTTCTCTTGGAGAAGGCTAATAAGATAATCCTGGAACGTATTAATAGTTGATCAGCTGAACCAGTATAGCCCCGCGTGGATGATTGTTCGAAATATGTTTCGCTTGATGGAATGTTTTTCTAAATGGAAAGAAGCCACCGAAAGTCATTTCGCTTCGTCTCCATCGCGTTATGATGAATGGATTAGAATACTTTGCTCTAAACATCAGCCAACCAGAGAATTGTGTTAGCTCGTCGTAATCGGTGTAAATACAACGTTTCAACGGACTTTGGTACATGTGTAATGACAGATTATATTTGGATAAGACCGGACCTCGGTTGAGATGCTACCTCCCCGACTAAACCATGTATGTCCCTAATTGCATAATTGTACTCAATTGTGGGGATTTGCGTATGCTTGTGGACGGCCACCACTGTCATTTCTCTATCTAGAGTGTGTTGGCCGCTGCTTTGTGTTTTGACAGCTCTGAGAGTCTGTAGCGTGTTTCTCCACCTTTTTCCCAAACCATATCTGCTCGGGCTTTCTTGACATTAACTATGAATAGGGTGACCAGAGTGATACTGCTTTGCCTGGCGCTGTCAGCCCAAGGTTTACTAGCCTCCAGCTATCCCACTGCCTTCCTGCTCACCATGGGGTTGTGCCAACAACTCTGGGACGACCTTACGGCGTTATTGTTGCTCTTCCCCACAGTCTCCAGCAACGTTAAAGGAACACTGCCCAGATCGTTGAAAGCCTATCGTCGATGGGAAACGCCGCACAGCTGAGCCTAAGCCCAGATATACCAAATGTACAGCCTTCAACCTCAAAAAAGCGGGCTCTGTCTACGAGGCAAGCACGCCAACCAACTTTCAGTGGGATACGATTAGAACGGGAAACATTCTGGTTCACACATACACCTCGTAAATATAATTAGCACATTCGCTCTACGTTCGATGTCAACTGTCAAGAACACGATGCAAGTAAGTCACCTGGGAATGGGCCATGGTTCTGGCGACGTCCGCCACACACCCACGCGCCTCCAATCCATCAACATCTTTGAAACGCCAAACACTCCCCCTCCTGGGACCATCATGTCGCTCGAGTAGCCTTATCTGTTGAGTAGACTAACCCAGTGAGTTCTCAGCGCGATTGAAAATCCTAAGCTTAACAGATGTCGCAACGGAATATGTGCACATCAATACTCGGTGGGTGTCGGCTACAGAGCATCAGAACGGTTTGGCAGCGCCTAACAGCGGGCACCTGACACGCTTACATGAATGAGCCACTGGACACAAAGAAGCCAAGAAGCTAAATTGGGTACCTCTTCTCTTCTCGAAGTGGGAAAACCCATCAAAAGTGTTGTCATTCATCGCTTTTTTAGGTTCTGATGGTCGCTTGAGTACAGAGTTAATACTTAGGATCTGACCAATACAACAGCTGCACGAACATGTTTCTCATCACATGTCAATGCTGGTATGTTTTGGGGTGTGGCCAGACATAACAAACCGTAAATTAGCACAGTGGGACCTCCCAAGAGTATAAATATTCATCACCCTGGCGAGTCTTGTATCGCTATTCTATAACTTTCTGACAACCGACAATGATAATCACTGCCGAAGTTACCTTGACCTGTCTGTGTGAGAATGCGGGAGGCGGTTTCGACACAAAATGCTTCCAGTGCGCGTGGTAGAAGGGCATAGCTATGCAAGTCATAGGGCGCAATGCCGATAGTTGGTTCTCTGACAGGACTCCACGGCATATTGTCCGTTGCTGAAAGGATGTGGCAACGATGGCACTTTGGCAGCACGTCATGATCCCTCCATTATTTAACTCATCATATTTTTCGGACCTCTCAGCCAGTACCAATCCCAGGTCGAGAAAGTCAGGGCCAGTGGCTCGGTAGACGTTAGACCTCGACGGGCGCGATGATGTTATGCTACATCCAGTGCACTAATGTTTACTCCATGAATTGCGGAACCCCATTTTTGACTGATGAGAATGACCGTACACAGGATCGAAATAACTGGATGCGGTACCGACTTTCGACAGTTCTCCAGGAGCTCAAATCAGTGTTTCAAGCTAGAAGGTGGCCTCATCCGTCCATACTTCGTCATTGGTTACTGGTAGGGTGTGGTAACGCCTCCGGTGTTTGTACGAGCCATCTGCCAATGTCTTGAGCATTCCTATGGTACAAGAGACCAAATGGAGATTCTCATCCTAGGAAAGCTGGTTTGGTTGGTTCCTTACCGGAGCGCCAAGAGTTTATTCAACAAATGAGCGGTTAGCGGGCCGGGGAGCGGGCATCCCTGACCCAGCAAGCAAGGAATTGGAATTGGACCTACGACCCACCCGTAATCGGTTAAGCGTTCTGACACCGCCGGACAATGGTCCAGAGGGCTCAACTCCTTAGGTGTTCTGATGCGAGCCTCGTCCACCATGTCCCTGAGCAACCTCGGTCGATGACCATTCGCCGATAATCAACGAGGCACGATCATCTATTTGGACGGGAAAACAAAGTATTAACCAATGTCTCGGGTGTTCTGATGGCCGCGGTACATCTGGGCGTTCGAAGCGCAAACGTACAATAACTGAAGACTCACGGTGGATGGTTTACGGGCAACCTCGTCTAAAAGCTGAAATGAAAGCCGCGAGCGGCGACTGTGGTCTGTCTTTAATGCATGGAAAGAAATCACTCTGATTTCTCTACTACGCCATGGATGTACATGGAAATACGCATGTTATGAATCAACCTCCATCACACCAGCGTCTATGGAATCAACAGTAGGCGCATCAGGGTCTGGGTGCTCATTGGCAGATTCATTGGGCGCGGGTGATGAACGCTGACGAGGTGGAGGTGTTGACGAAGGTGAGATTTGGTTCGTACGATGGTGGGGTGATGGTGTATTAGACGGAGAGGCGTTGACGCTTGAGACCTCTCGTTTAGCACGTGCAGAGCGGTTGAAATGGTTACAGCTCGGGTTTCGACAAATAAACTCTGTATCCGAGTTGCAGAATCAACATCAAGGGCGTTAAAGATGAACTGAGTGACTTACGAGCATCCTCCCACATAGACTCTTTGACCAGGCCATTATGAGTGAAACACCTCTCACAAATCAAAGCATATCGAGAGCTCGGCGAGCCGAAGTCATGATCATCATCTCCGAGGAGAGCATCCGCAATCTTGTCATACCATTGCTTTCGAGGAGGTGCTATGGGGAAAGGGCTTGGTACAGCTGGTCGACACCCACTTCAATGCAAGTCGATAACAAAATTAATCTGCCACATACGAGTGAGGTGAGCCTGAAGCGCTGCCGGTACAGGGGTTTGAAATTGGGAATTAGGGATAACTCCAGTTTGACGCTGGGGCGTGACAGGCGTTTGTTGTTGTTGTTGTGGAATGCGTCTTCTGAGAGGCGAGGCACCAGGAGAAGGCTCATCGTATTCCTGGAACAGCTTAACCATGGAATCGAAGTTCGTTTTCTTCTTGATTTCATCCACTTTAGTGCGCCGTTGCTTCATCAAGGTCTGTAGCATCTTCTCTGCGATAGGAAACTCAATCCACCGCTAAAGATAGAAGAATCCGTTGGACGGACCTTCAGCGTTAGCCTTCCTGGTATACCACACTTGTACAATCCTTCGAATAAACAGAATTCTGAGGGGGGGTTAGGAAGTTTGCGACGTAGAGAGGGCTGCCGAGCCTACATGACTGGTCCAACAAAAACCGGCAGCCCACGAACTACTCTCTCCACCATTGCGTGACGTCCTTCTGCTGTCTGGTACAGAGAAGGCAAGGCATTCCAGTACCAAAGGCTGGTATAGATCAACCAAATAAGGAGGGTATAGACGGTGGCCAACAAGGTGGAACGTTTCTCGCGTAATCGAATTTCCGATAATCGAACTTGGCGTTTCTGTATATCACTAGCCAACGAGGCAAGGACAGTTTCGAAATCTTCCTCCTTCCTCTGTATTTGCTTTGAGCGATTCGTAAAATTAGGATTCGGGATGTACCAACCTTGAAGAAGAGTTGCTTGAGAAAAGACATGATAAAGAGAGGTATAGCTTGTTCAATTTAGAGGCAGAAATACAGTTCTGAACGGAGGTAGCCAATGTTCATGTCGATGACGAGACGGATGAGTGGCACAATGAATACCAACCACTATCGTGACTGTCACATCCCCGGAAGCACGTGCTTTTGATGGTGGTATTCACAATTGCGTGCATTTCATCGAAGACTAAGCTCCGCCGTCTTGAGGAGGACAAGGACGTACACCGAGGGTCTGAAGCTGCGGCACACTTGGTCTCTCGACTTTGGATTAGCTCATCGGTTTGCAGGCCACAAGAGACCAGCTGGGAGGAGGTTACGGACGCCATCAAAGCCACCATGCTGCTCGTTCAGTGCGAACCCGAAAGAAGCCGTGTTGCCTATTTTTGGGGTTGAGTGACGTTACCACCCTTTTTGGATTTCCCATCAAACTTGATGTCCGCAATTAGCGCTCAACTACAGTTGGGTGTCTTTTGTTCCAGATGTGAGGTTTCCTCTTCAGTCTATATTCAAATATTTGATTGTCGCTGGAAATCCTTAATTTACCCGCGCTTCCGAGTACAGCCTTTTGCAAGTAGTATTCGGGGATAATTTTGGCTGGGGTGCGAGACAAATAGCTGGCCCTGCTGATCATGGAAATGAGGTTCCTAGGAAGAGCAACCACACTGCATATCCGAAGATATGTTCAAGTCGGAAAGCCCTTTGTTGGACGGTGAAACTTCTGGTTGCACTGCCCCCTCGATACCCCTCGATTGCGACACGGAACCACCAAGTACATTCAGAGGACTCCGAAAATGCGTGATATGTCAATTTGAGGCGATGAATCGAACCTGAAATACTATCTCATTAGGTGATAAGCCTTGAAATGGAAATACTCTTGGATCATCGGATTGGCGAACGAAGTGAGGCTCTGACCCACCCTGCAGAGGTCAACACCAGATCGCCGCAGAATCTGCCTCGCCGCACCAGGACAAGACTGAGAATCAAGGCCTCTAACCAGAGAATCTCGCACTGCCCAGGAATATAGTGCGAAAGTTATGTTTATATATTGCAGCGAAGACTTTTTCTTCAGGGTTAGTAGAGATATGACATGTAAGGTGGTCCACTTCCGGAATACACGGTTTCTGCTTCGGTCTACTCTCGCCGCTGTCAATCTCGACACCGCCGATTTCTGATTCAACGGTGGGATTGGGAACTCCTGCCCTTTTGTGATGGTTGAGAAACTGCTTACACACTGAGAAGCGTATTTCGTTTTTAGAACCCTAGTTTGACGCGAAGACAATGTCTATGTCATGTCATTCCTGACTGGCAGCAACTGTTGTGAGCTTCAAGCGGCACATGGTCTCTTGACAGACTGAAATTGGCACGGTTCCACGGATCCACTAGTTTGTATATTCCCAAGATTGTCTCAGCATGCTTCGGGCGATGGTGGGCGCATTCCATTTCGCTGTATATGAAACAGTTGGACACGATCAACTGAATGGAGTCCGTCCATTCTAGCAATGTCAGTTGGGCTCCTAGCTCCTGGCTATTCCGAATTAAAGGAAATTAATCAAGAGAGACACCCCAGGGGGCAGTGTGGCTATACGAAAATTGGACGAGAGAGGCTGTGCGACTCATGGAGGTCATTGGCTGGTGTGCAGGATTTTTCCTCGCAGGATAAGGGGCGAGAGGCTGCAGCGAAGGAAGAGATCGTCGAGGCTCCACCCATGTTGCTCGGAGACTTCCATATTTAGGGTGATGCCGAGCGGCTGAATTAGGGTTGGCCAACATGAGGTGTGACCACGTTTCCATAGAATGATGTTTGTTGTTAGGATGCGCGGTCTGTTTGCTGTGCTATTCGGTTCGCATCTCCGCTGCAAGCTACCCTGACATCTCCCCAGACCCAGGATGTATCCCCTAGGACAGGGTGACAGTCTCCACAAAACAAGACTTCACAGAGCAGAACCCTCGCAAAAGCGCACCGTGGCTTCAATTTCTGTGTGAGCGGTCGGGAGAAAATGATTTGCCACTGGATATGCCTTAATGAGTAGGTTTAAACGAAGAATTAGTCCGGTCGATTCGGTTTAGTGGTTGGGTGGGAGGATGAATTACGTCAAACATCCATAAGCGGATGGTCTACTTCACCCTCGCATCTCATCAATCTTGAAGTTGGGGTCGGTGGTCCAAGGTGGTCCAACCCGGCCGGAGTGGTTCAAAGTTCCTTGACACTTGATGATAAGCCGCTGGCACTACCTCAACCCAAACCACTCGTGTCTGCCTTTGCGCAGCGCGAACCTCTACTCGACTCTCCTTACCTGTGGAAACGTCCGAGTGTTTGCCACCATCCGACGTCAACCCTTCCAACAGATCCCAACTTGCTCTCCCGGATCTCGAGATCCTTTCGTTTGGGGATCGCCAATCTAACTCGAGGTACTCTATATAAACTTGAATCATCCTCTTCTTCCTCCTCACAGACCCATCCGTTCCGACAATGTTAGCAGCTTACAGCCCCTCGACTAATCTCATGTACCCTTTCAACAACAGGCAACATGCCATGCATACGCCGAGTCCAGTGGCGTCGTACCCTTCTCAATTTGACCACACGAACATGGACTTCACGGGTACATGGCCAGGTATGTACTAGGAGTCTCCATGCCACTATTATCTAACTGACACCATACTCCAGAAGGCACCGGACACCCGCGATATGGCACGGGTGCTACCGCCAATGGCTTCGTTAATGAAATGTCGAAGAATGTTGGTCAAACGAACGTGTTCTCCGCCTCGCAGGGGACCCACAACCGAAGTCATTATGACTACGCTAACGCTTCCTCTGAGAGGAGCACCGTGGAACCATTCCAACAACAGGAATGGTCATCACCATCGCTTTCGCCGCAATCTATCCATACCCCCTCACTTCCTACCACCAACGCCTCCGGCCAGTTGTATCATGGCACATATCGTCAGAACGTCAACATGAACCACCATGCATCAACAGAGTGGAGCCAATGGTCCGAGAACACGAACACAGACGTGATTGGCTTGCGGCCGAGCAGCACTTCGTCAATGACGCATTGGTCGAACAGTGATCTACGCGTCGCTTCCTTCCCTCCGCAAACCATCGAGGACCTGTTACCATCCTATTCCCTTCCGCCTATCCCAACCCGAGGTATCGAGATGTCGCCCATACCTTCACCTTCGCCGTCTCCATCCACTTCGTCTCTAAAGTTGTCACCCAAGCCGAGTCTATCACCCACGCCCTTGTCTCGTCGGGCAAGTGTTGACGGGCCTGCCGGTGGGAAGAAATGTTCCCACTGTCAAGCAACTTCTACTCCACTTTGGCGTCGCGAACCTACCACACTCAAACCTTTGTGTAATGCTTGTGGGCTCTACCTGCAGCAACGGCACCGACACCGACCCAAGGAACTCATTGACGCTGATCAGGAGGATGACGAGAGTGAGGAGGAGGATCAAAACTATAATGGTCCCGAGTGTAGCCACTGCCATACTCACCGAACTTCAGTTTGGCGTCGGAGCAAAACTGGAGCTCAGCTTTGCAACGCATGCGGTGTCTACGCGAGACTCCGCGGGAAGGATAGACCGCTGTCGTTGAAGCGAAAGAAGATCAAGCCCCGTACTAAACACGCAAATTCTTCCAGTTCGAGGTCGCCATAGGTCGTTGGCATTGTCAATATTTGTGTATCGTAATTAATGCTTCCTTGCCTATACCTTAATGTTTTACGGTCTCTGTTACGCCCTTCGTAGCCTATGCTATCCTCACGTTGTACGGTTTCGTAGTAGAAATTCAACAATTCAGACATATCAACAATGCTGTTCTGATATGATATATTTTATTTTGTCGATCCCCTCGTTTATTCTTGGCGCGGAACCATCAGTGATAAAACATCTCATTTGGGCCCTGGAGTTGCGCAGTTATCGTATTACGACAATCATACAACGGCGCATCAGTACAATGCTGTGTCGGAAGTCATAAATGACTGATGATGACTAGAGCACCTTGTTGCTAGCCAGTTAGATTTGGCTGCATTTTTGTTGATGACTCGGAGAAGGATACGTACATTTCATCAACGAAGTATTCGCACACAGCATTGTGCGGCGGACCGTGTCATCGGAGAACAAAATCCATTATTGGGCGGCCTGAGTCAGAACGCGTAGAATTCGGGAGACAACGACGGCCCTGAAATAAGCCGGATCTGACCAGGTCGAAAAGCTTCGAGGGCAAAATTATGGTTGCGCCCAGGTGGAACCAGAGGGGGAAGTGGCCTTCCTCCCCTGCTAATTTTGGAGTGCTACATCAACAAAGGTGTCCTCAAAGAGACATATTATGGAATCGGACCTTATGGGGAGTAGTGTCATGTGGCGGGAGTGGAGGTTATTCGTTATGAGCTATATGTTCCGCATGGTGATCGAGCATTGGATGCTACACGGTCATGACCGTCATTCGATCGTCTTCTCTAGGCGATGCCGTTATGGTAATAGAATTCCGAAAAGAAAACGACACTTCTGATGCATGCTTTCCGACTTTCAATCAGTCTTGTGAAGTTGAGTCTTTCGGTGAGAATCGATCTCGCTAGAAGAATATTAGGCGAATTTCGAAGGGTGTATCAACAGGGTGACCCATAAGGTGGTGCGCCTGGATACGAGGGGTCCGAGAACAGTGGATGAACGGGCAAGCAGCTATAAGGCACAGAGAAGAACGCCGATTTGCGACTTTCGAGAAGCCTTTCGGCCTTGGCGAATGATGTGGTTCCAACACAATAGGGAGATCCAAACAGGCGGAGTATGGTAAGGAGCCGCAGCAGATAGGGATTGAAACATGGCTACTCTGATAGTTTCCTCGTTCGGGCAGCGATTGCGTTATAAGCTGACAGTCGGAAACAAGGGATAATGAAGCCCCACGCATCAAGCAGCAGGAGCGGAAGCCACATTGTATCTAGGCCGAGCGGGCGCTTCAGTCCGTAATTCAACGGAAGGAAGCTATCGCTACATAAACAACCCGAATCCGGATGTTCGTGTTGAATAAGTCGGTCATAGTTTCGTGGCCAGGCCAGGTGGTGGTCCATACAGATGGCGTGAGACGGGCCGAAGAAACGTTTATGTCGCATAGGAGGTTGTATAGGGTGACAGTTTACAAGGGATAATGTCGAGATGAAGATACCATTTCAGAATGTTGAAACTGCGGGGTTCGGGCAAGCGAATAAATAATCACTCTAATGCAAGCGAGAGTAGCGAAGTATTTTGCGCGGCTTGGCAAAACTATGGGTGTCCATTGGAGTAAGGGTATCAGCTAGAATAGATCCTATGTGGCGGAGGCATGGTCAGCTCAGTGTTGCACCTGAATTCAGGGACTGCGAATGTTTGTATTTGAAGTTGAAGCCAAATATAAGCAGGTATGTCTGAATGTGTTCGAATGCACTCATCTCTATTGGTCTAATGTTATCTCTCTTGCGTGCTGTTTTCTGTAACTGCTGCTTGCGAAGATCGAGGGACGATACACTCGATGAACAGGCAAGGCTGTTGCAGTTTCAAATCCCAACTACTCCGTGAGTTGTATTCTATATAGAAAGGGGCTCTTCATTCACAAAAAGCCCGTAGGTCACAGCCCGTTCTGCCCCAGGATATCGAATATAGACAACGCATGGCAATGATTGTTCGTGCGATGGAAGGGTGAGTAGGCTCTCTTCACTGTCAAAGACGCTTTGCCTTACAATAATGGGAACTAGCAAAATGGTTAACCTTAGTTCCCGACTTCCATTCAACCTCCATAACCGTGCAATTCAAGATCCCTTTGGAAGCTGCTCGCGACCCAATTCTTTGGATTATGGAGAGCATGACTACTATGAGCACGAGAATACTGGCTCTTATGATCTTTCCCATTCCCACCTAAACCCCCACCGGGAGCATCCACCGGAAAACGTATATACGTACAACTATTACGCTAGCTCGCGTTCAACCTCTGCATCCAACCGGTTACAAGCAAGCTCAACGGAAAGAGAGACAGAAAGACCAGCGGCGATCCTAAATCTGCGACTCGTAGGCGCGACTGAAACGGAACGTGGACGAACTCGCGAAAGGAATGCTAAACCAACTGGTTTGGGCGGGGGAAGCGCAGCTGTCTCGAGCAGCGAGCCTGGCACGCCCGCTCCCCTCGTGGACAAACCAGAATCAAACCCTATTGCGGTACGTCTCGCCCTCTTCACAGTCACTCGGAACCAATTTTACACCCGTTCGTAGGATGCAACGCAGCAATTCAAGCTCACCCTTATCGACCCTAACGAGATAATCTTGTCCTCATGGAACGATTAACAACCTGTCTTAGATTTTAGACTTCCGACGCCACCGTACACTCGTTTTCTTGGTTTGTCTCGCCCCGTCCGTCTTCATCCTCTTGTCGGATCAGTCGCCTCGGAGAACGAATCATGCCGACCGTTCACTTGAGAAAGCGCCGTCCTTTTCATGAACAAATGTTGCGCTGCCTTCGGTCATTGCCAGACTTGGTTCATCCATCTCATAGTACACTTCATGGGGTCGTGTCTTGGTTTGGCTTAATTATGACCGGCGCAGTTGTATTTGTGCTGTGCTTACCTACTGCGTCGCAGGCCCACTTGGTTGTATCAGAGCAACATGCCATATCATCATTTCTCCCGATCAATGCGAAGCTTTGGCATGCTTAACATTTTGGAAAGTAGTATTGCATCATGATGTATATCATAGCTTAGATATGTATTTGGTTTCTACGCTATGCCGGATGCAGGCTATGTCATCCCCAAATGTTGCGGATTCTCGTGTATTTACACGATGAGTGATTATGACTACGCGGCTAATATGAAAATTGAGAGCATTTACTGTGGATGCGGATGGCTTCCAGAGCACTACATTCGAACATCTACCATGCTGACTAGGTTTACGGGGCGCGCAGGGATGTAGGAACCGGATCAAAAGCCCAACCATTGAGTAGCTGGGCAGTTTGATCCGTTGAACAAATGGAAAGATCTCAGGAACGTTGCTGCGCCCCCACTCACGTTCCAAATATTGGAGCGATTTCTATCATCGACGTGGGGGCGGCGCATGACGTATGTGTTATATATGACACTCCCGTTGTCAAGTGCAAAAACTTGGCCTAGAGCTTGAGCTGGTTCCAAACCGACCTGGTGTGTATTTAGTAACACCGAGAAGAACCAGATCCTAATAATCCCCTCACTTATACAAATCCATGCAAGTAGATATGTTCCAGGTCCAACCCAAGCTTCGGAGTGCAGGGGATTTCAACTTCGACCCTGACAGGCACCGAGCCAATGCACTTGAATCGCTTTTGATGGACATAGGCTTGATTGGTGTGTTTGGGTCATTGATGAATTTGATCGACAGTGTAAACTGGCCAAAAATTAATTATTAGTGGTGATAGCTTCCGAAGCCCCCCCAAAAACTCATAGTGCCAGTCAGTACTTGCACCAAGATGTCAATATGTGAATTACCAGGATTCTGCACCATACTTAAAAAACACTGTCTGACATTGTCTGACTCTGGCATTCCAATAAGGCAGTATGTAGCTGTAGTGAAAAAAAAAAATCCAGGTCACTGAGTCTTTCTTTTGTGTATTCCAGGATATCTGATGGATTGCTCCAGCAAGGTTCAACTTGCCTCGAAGTGTTTGGAAAAAAAGGGACAGTATTGTGGAGAAGGATAAAGTCTCATACTGTCATGACTGCTCATACACATCTGCACCTACTTCCATGCTTGTCCAGTGTCTGGAAACCTGATATCTGATGTTCCGATTTACACAACAACAATCCAGTCATTCTGTTTGATGGATTTTCCATCCATTCTGTTATCTGGGCAAGTAGGTGCATGTACTTGGTTGCTCAGAACCACTGCAACAAGTGTTGTCCTTTTGTCTTTCCTTATTGTCTTGGAACCCTTGTGGTTGCCTTGGTCCAATTGTCCTTTGCATCCATTTTACATCCAAAAAGGTATCCTCTCCATTCCATTTCCTTATCCATGTCTTCCACCTCTATCTCTATACTTGTACCTCCTGCTTCTATACCTATACCTTCCACAAGCTTTTAGTTTCTGCTTTATCTCTGGAAGGTTTTACCTGCTTGTTATGCTTCTGTTCTCAGGTTATTTTCTGTTTTCTGTTCCTGATTCCAATATGTATTTAAGCTTAGTAGTTCCTGTATCCATTTCCTCAGTCTGAATATCAACCTTGTTATCCTTCCCCTCCTTTGCTCTGCTCATCTGTTGCCTGGGATGTCTTCCAACCATTCCAGTTGTTCATCTGCCCCCTGTCTTCCATTCCTTCTGCCTCCAGATTCTGCTCCCATCCAATTTGGACCAACATGATACTAGAAGGGCACAGCACATAAGCTGAGGCCAAGGTCCACTCCCCAATGTCCTTGGCATCTGTCCAGAACATAACACATTCTCAGTAATCAAGCCCTTAAGAAGCTATGGGTGATCATCATCTTTTCCTTTTCCTGAACTCACTTGCTTTTATAATTAATTGATTTTAATTCTGTTTATCCTTGACATTGATGAATTACTTAATCTATCAAAATACATTACTTATATTCCTTGTTGTCAGTCTGTCATCAACACAGCTGACCTTATACTTACACCATGTATATCCCAATACATTGGGCTTACTGTATGTTGGTGTGAACTTAAGGTTAAAGCTCTAAGTAAGCCCCTGTAGGCTTACACTTTTTTACAATACCCCACACTTGGGTACATACTAAGTGAATCCATTAAACACAACTATTGCACTTAAAGCTTAAAGTAAAATCCTCTTGTCATCACTCATTCAAATGGCCTCACAGCAGAATCATCCCCCTGGACACTATGACATGTCTGAAGACACACAAACATGAATCAATACAACAATACATGACATGAGCATACAGGACATGCTTACACCACCCATACTACCTTCTCCATCTATTCTCTTTCCATTTTGCCCTTGTACACAAACAGGGTAAGACATTTGGTCCAGATGGTCTATCTAGGAGAAAATGGTACCCAGGAGATAAGACTAGGAGAAGATTTGATGATGGATCTGAAAATGAGGGGGAAGATTTTCAACTTATCAAGGAGAATGATAGAGATGAGGATCCACTACCCCTAGAAGAATTCTATGATGAGATAGACACCAGGACAGGGTATCTCCAAGGCTTAGCCAGAGATGTTATAGACTTTGGCTGGGAACTGGAACAAGCCAGGAAACAGAACCTTGAAGAGCAGCACTCTAAGAAGAGGTTAATGGAACAGCCTGAGTGTCCCAAGTCTTTGAAGTTGTTCCTGAGTTCAACAGTTGGAGAGAAACTTATCCCAGACCTGGAAGAAAGAACTTTAGAAGATATAGAAGAAGTTTATGATGAAGAAAGATGTTCAGAGCAAGCCCAAGCTCAAGATGAACACTTACCTAAGATAAAAGAATGGCTTAGCCAGAAAGGTAGCTACATGGCTACAAATGTTACAGACAAAGAACACCTCAAGCTTCTTAGAGCATCTTCACATTTCTTCTTAGATAAAGATGGAAGGCTCTACAGGAAGAGTGGTAGTGGTG